>MU823960.1:0-12654 GCA_027921425.1 Lentinula novae-zelandiae | reverse complement strand
TCCATGCAAAGCCGGAAAAATGTGCGTTCCATGTCGACACCGTCGAGTACTTGGGGGTGATTATATCACCGCTGGGGGTATCTATGGACCCAGAAAAGGTGAAAGCGGTGATGGACTGGCCAAGACCTAGAACGGTGAAGGAACTCCAGGTGTTCCTGGGATTCGCGAATTTCTATAGGAGGTTCATAGACAACTACTCAGGAATTACCAAGGTGTTTACGAAGCTCCTACGGAAAGACTCCGTGTGGGACTGGACCTCAAGGTGTAGCAGTGCTTTTGAACTGCTGAAATCAGCGTTCTCGGAGGCTCCAGTCTTAGGACACTACAAAGGGCTGTCCAAAGATGTGAACTACTACGTGCGGAGTTGCCACTTGTGTCTGAGAGCCAAAGCCAGTTGCTCCAAACCTTACGGGAACCTCCGCCCACTACCAATTGGTCAACGGCCTTGGTCCTCAATCTCCCTTGACCACATCACCCAACTCCCCGTCACAGCAGGTCCGGAGAAGTACGATTCCATCCTTGTGATAGTCTGCCGGCTCACCAAACAGGCCATATATGTCCCTTGTCATACAATGGATAATGCGGAGGACTTTGCTAGCCTATTCATAACACACGTCTTCTCGAAGCATGGAATGCCCTCCGATATAACTTCAGACCGGGGCTCCCTCTTCGTGTCCCAATTCTGGAGGGAGCTTTGTAGAGCACTAGGGATCGAATCCCGCCTATCCACTGCATATCATCCCCAGACAGACGGACAAACGGAACGAGTAAACCAATCTGTGGAGGCATACCTTCGGATCTATTGCTCCTATGACCAGGACGACTGGGACCTCCTCCTACCGATGGCTGAATTCGTATACAACAACACCCCAAACACGATGACCGGTGTCTCACCGTTCTTCGCCAACAAGGGATACCATCCAAAGTTGTCTATTACGCTGGAGCAACAAGGAGCGGAGGTCAACGAATACGCGTCCAACCTCAAGGAACTACATGTGTACCTCCAGGAACGAATTCGGGTAGCTAACGAGACCTATGCGAAGTACGCGAACCAAAAACGCCAGGAGGCCCCGGACTGGAAGGAGGGGGATCACGTTTGGTTGAATATGGAAAACGTCAGGACTAGACGACCTATGAAGAAACTAGATCACAAGTGGACGGGTCCCTACTCAATCTTGTCAAAAGTAGGGAGTCATGCGTACCAATTGGACCTCCCTGGGGACCTCCACAAGATTCATAATGTGTTCCATGTCGACAGGTTGAAACCTCACTTCCACGATAAGTTCAAACGACGGAACTCCCCACCTCCCCCAGTCTTTATAAAAGGAAAGACGGAACATTTCGTCGAAAGCATCCTAGACTCAAAATCAATAAAGGGGCGACCAGGGGAAATAAAATACCTGGTTAAATGGGAGGGGTACGGCGACGAATTCAACTCCTGGGTAGGATGGGAAGGTATGGTGGGCTCGATTGAGCTCCTATGTAACTGGCACCAACAACATCCAAGGAAACGCCAGCCATCGCGTCTGCAATGGGCTTCGCTGGAGCGGGAAGCAGGAAGATGAGGAGGAGGACCAGGAAGGTAGTAGGGAGCACAGGGATTGAATGAGGATAACGAAGAACCGACGGGGACAACAACCCCATGATATTCACGACTAACTAACGATAGCTTGCATCGGAGGGTTCACGCAACCTTAATGCACCACGATTTCACTCTTACTGATTTTCACACAGTATAAAGAACGGTTACTTTAATTAACAAAATGATATAGAAAAACAAAAGGTTAATATCTATTGGACAAGAATAAGGGAAGACAAGTACGAGACGATCTACGAAGTTTACGCAAGACTCTGTGTCCTTGAACCACTGGCCCATCTCCCATAGGATCGTCCTCACCCAGGTTACCCTCCAAACGGTTGCGACGCTCAATAGACCCTGGAGACTCATAAATATCCTCATGGTCTTCATCAGCCGTCATATCGATGGCTAGATTTGCGACGGAGCCAAAACGGGGAGGAAGAGAAGGAGGGGAAGCAGCTGAAGCAGCGGGGGTAGTGGAGAGAGAATCAGGGAGGAATAAAGGAATGGCGGCAGTACCTCCACCCTCCCCCTCCTGCAAAGCGGAGACCTCCTTGTGATGACCACTATCTTCTTCCTGGGGATCTACCTGGGGTAAGGGAGTGTCGGTCACGAAGTCAATGTAGCTTGACATCATTGCTTCCCACTCCTGTGTAAGACGATCCAAACTAGGGAGTGCGGGAACGAGGTCCTCCCAATTACCAGCGCCATGATGAGGAAGAGCCATGTCTAACGCAAACATGCGACGATGCAGAGGGGGTTTGAGAGAGTCATCGAAGGGAGCAACGAAGCCGGCATGCTGCGCAACGTTGAGAAAGGGAGCGTCGTCTGAAAAACGAGAGTGGGCAAGAACGAGACGATAGATACCGTCCTCCCTCTCAGCAGCATTGGCAAAGAACCACTGGATACTACTGAGAGATCGAAGGTGGAGCTCGGCATGAATGAAATGAGCAGCTTCCAGGTACTGGAGTGCAAGCTGGAAATTACGGGCAAGCACATCCTCGTCTGAAGTATCCAAGCCACGTCGAAGGAACGAGATCACCACATCAATAATCACACCCACATATCGATTGTGCTGGTGGAGAACGGAGGCGGGATCATGTCAAGCCCATGCCTCGGGCCCCCAGTTCGCCGCTCGGCATTCCGAAGATCTACCTTTATTGTAATCTCTTCCTTATTGTTCTTTCTCGCTACACATACCCTTTCACTCTAGTCCCTCTTTATTGTCTTTTACTTTACTCTGCAGGATTATAGGTATAACTCCTAGTAGTTAGTCTGGCGCTCCGCACCGCTGCGCCGCTCCGTAGATATAAATACTGCTTGTACGCTACTGTAGTTCCTCAGTTTAATTATCAACTTAGATTCCCTCCTTAACTCTGTGCTTCCCTAAGTCTTCAGGCTCACTGCCTTGAAGTACTCTCTACTCTACCTTAGGACTTATACGTTCTTTGGTTCGCTCCTCGTCACCGGCGATACCGCCGCTCCGACGTGGCTGCTACTTAGCTCCTACCTTCTACACTCTCGACCTCCGGGGACTAGCGGCGTAACGGCGGTGTTGTTAATAACTTCACTACTGTCCCATTCGTCTTCCGCACTTAGACACTCTGTGACCATTGGCACGGTTACCCGGTGTGCATGATCTTAACAGATCACAACGGTAGAGTTGGTGGGCAAAGGTGGCGACACGACGAAGGGAAGCCAAAGTTTCGTTCAAATCCCCTTGCACCTCCGCCAAGGGAGGGAGGGAGACAGAATAGGATCCCTCGTCGGGATATTCGTGTTTCATCTTCTCTGCGAAAAGAGCACGCTCCCGGAAGCGGTGAACCTTTAACTCCTCCGTCTCCTGGTGTTTCAACATTTCTTCATCAAGTTCCTGGACGACCTCCCCTTGTCCCGGATTAGGGTTTCCATTCTCAGGATCCTTCGGTTGTTTCACCTCCTCTGGGGAGCTGCTATCACTCGCCCAGAGCATTTCTTCGCTAGGGGACCCCTCCTTCGTGGGCGATATATGAAGGAAATACGCTGGGGTTCCCTCCCTCAATAGGTGATCCATCCCAGCAGCTCCTATTAAGCTAATGGGCTTCCCTTGTATGGTGGGATCCGATTTTCATTCCACCACATGGGTACCCGCTATGAGCTGTGTCCTTCGGAAATTGTTATGCCTTATTGAACCCTTGGGAGTTAAACCAGACCTCGACGGAATCTTGGGTATGTTCAGGCTTTCAATATCTAAGGTGGGGAGATTGGGGTAAGGTCCATGTTCCCTCCTCTTCTTTCTCCATCTGACTTTCTGCTTAGCTCCAGGCCAGGAGGAGGATTGTTCGGTGTCTCTATTCTTCCACTTTTGATAGGCCTCCTCTGAATCCTTCGCTGGTTGTGGGGTTACTGTCTCCGTGGCAGATCGTCCGGCCTCGAGGATCTCCTCCACCTCTTGTTTCGTGCTTTTGCTCGCGAATGTTAGCCATTCATTGATCCCCATAAGGATTGGATCGTCTGGCCCTAGATTTCTGTCTGAGGGGAATAGCTCGTGTGAACCCTGTTGTCTCGACTCGTACTCCTCGTCCTTTACTTCCTCTATCTTCGCCTTTGTCCTTGGAGCTTTACGAGGAGCTTCAGCAGGTTGTTGAGGAGCTTCTTCGCGTTTCTCGCCATTTACCCCCCTTCCTAGCTCCTCAGTACCTCCCTCGGTGCCTGGTTGGACAATTTCCGATGCAAGGGCTGCTAAGATGCGGACGTTTTGGTCCTGAAACATCAGACAAAGTTCCCTCCAGTCGATTACTGGGTTGTGCATGCGTAGCCACGGTAGTCCGAGCACAATTGGAGCCGTGGGGTGTAAGCGAGTTACTAGGAACTCCACCTTGTGAATTGTTCCATCCGCAAAGCTGATCTGGTCAGTGTAGACCTGAGTTATTAATCCTGCAGAGGTAGGTTGCCCGTCGAACAGCTCCAAAGGGATGCTGTTTGTTAAGTCAACCAGGTTTTTGGGGTGTCACATAGCAACAGTTTTGTTTATGAAGCATCTAGTCGCTCCACTATCCACTAGCATGGCATATTCTTTGTCTTCATCGAGGTTGGAGAATGGAAAGCGTGTAAGGATGATGAAGGAGTTATAGGATCGGGATGTGAGACAAGCTGGCTGACTCCCCACAAGTGCAGCTCCTATTGTGGTAGGCAAAGGTGTTGCGGGGCTTCGCAGTTCGCCCTGATCTACCTCGAAGCCCCCTTCCCATTTTCCGCCTCGTCCAACAGTTCCTGCTTGCCTTCTTTTGGTGAGTCCAGGATATGAACGTTCCAGATGTCATCCACTCCCTCCCTTTCCTCCACTACAATTCCGGCACAAATTTGTTCTAAAGGATGAGTTGAATTGTCCTTACGACCTCCCCCTTGATTGGCCGTCCCTCTTCCTCGAGTTGAATCGGCCTTGGAAGCTCTCTCTGAGCTTCCTTGATCCTCCACTGGCTGTTCCAATGATTCTGGGTTAGGACAGTCCTTTGCCCAGTGCTCCTTTTGTCCACAACGCATGCAGAGCTCTTGTCTTCATCTTTTCCACTTCTCCGCTCTTTCTTCGGGAGTCCATTTCCTCCCGGTATCAGTAACTCCTGCCCGAAGGACCGCTTCGGTCCATTCTCCTCCGTCCCTGCAGTGGCAGCAGTCTTCCTCTTCCCCTTGATTTTTGTTATCATAGTTTTCCTCATCCCCCCAAGCTGCGGAAGCCCTTTGTTGTCCTTCTTTCCAGTTGGACCTGTTTTGGAACCTCCCTGTCACAGCTGGTTTTGGATTGGAGGTCCAGACGTCAGCTGGATCTCTTTCCCTATGCAAGGGGGACTTATAAGGAGCTTCGGGTGCTAGCTCCAACCCGGGGAAGCAACTCAGCCATCCTTGGAGTGTTTTTTCACTGTGGAGGTTCCTCAAACTCTTTGCTTGCACACATACAGCTCCGTCCAGCTTTGTGAACACTCGAGTCCATTCATCATAGGATCGAGGTTCTTTCCTTCCAGTAACAACCTGTAAAGGCAGCCAGGGAGCTACTCCTTTCCTGAGGTATGTCACCAGGGCCTCATCGTTAAACCCGGTCAGAGGAGCGTATTCATTGAAGCAGATGAAGAAATTTGTGAAGCTTTCCTCAGGCATTTGCTTCATCCAAGCCAGCCTCCTCCTTTCCTCGTCTGCTTTGTCGATGGGTCCGAATTTGGAACCAAACTCCCATTCAAATTCTGTCCAGTCCTCGAGACAGGTATACTCCCCCCTCAGCCGTTGCCGATTCAACATATCGAAGTGGGAGAGTGCAGCGCCAGTGAGGTGACTGGCTGCCGAAGCGCATTTGTCCTTTTCTCGGGCGTAGATAGTAGGACGTACCCCAAACATCCTCTCCAAACTGAGGACCCACGTCTTCCATGCAGAACGATCGTCACCTGCGAAGCTCTCGATCTTACCAACGTCGGGTTTTGACTCGATGGTGATTCAATTTTTCTCCTCGTTGCTCTCCCACATATTCCGTCCTTCATTGGAGGTTCTTGGAGCTGCTTTGCGGTGCCAACCTTGTCTTGGATCGTAGTACCAGGGTTGGTCAGGGTCATAGCGGGTTGGAGGTGCTTCAGGAGCTCCAGTGGGAAGCTCCCCTCTGTCCTCATCATTCCTGCCACCATTCCTACCCAACTGGGTGTGTTCCCCTTTGTTGGAACCTTCAGAACCGTTATCACCTGGTCCCCCTGAAGGTGGTGGTGGAGGAGGAGGCAGAGGGGGGCCCCTCCCCCGCTCCTTCCTTCCTGTCCCTTTTGATCCCGTCCCACCCTGGCTCAGAGGTTGTTCTCAATCTCTTAATCTCTCGAGTGACTTGGGAGGTGTGGGGGAGGTACTCTATCAGGGAGGTTAAACCCTCCCTTACCTCCTCCACTCGCGGCTACTCCCCCGTCCTCTAACGTGTACCTTCCTCCCTCTGGTCTTACGTACTCCCCTAGCTCTGCTCTTTGCACATGAGCCCCCCATTCCTGAATACGTCGCCTATCCACGCTCGGGGTGGCAGGTAGCGGGACTGTTTGTCCTTCCTGAGGGTTTCCTTCCTTAACTCCCCTAGGGGTGCGTCTAGTAAAGGATATTGGTTCTGTAGCTTGCCAGCTTCTTGGCTGGGGAACTACGGGAGAGGGACCCCCCCTCGTTTCATCTATCATTACCAGGGGCACTTGCCCGAATAATCCCGCCATGTTTCCTGTTTTGGAAAATGGTCCACCAGTCGGTATCCCCTCTGTTACAAACCCTTTCCTTACCTCACAGAGTTGCTCCTGGAGCGTCTCAATGACCCGAGCCTGCTGTTGGATCATTTTTGCCGGTTCCTGAGAGTGTGCTGACTCAAGGACAGTGCCAGGTCGGTTCGTTTGAGCTCCCATCACAAAGGAAGTTCCAAAAGGAGCTCCCTGCGGAGGTACTGCCTCTTTGTGAACTGCCAACCTTCTTCGTTTGTTTGGGCCCCTTTGAATCTCCGCTCCCACTGCCTGAGACTGCACCGATACTGACCCTTGATAGGGTATGACTGATGGATTGCTCAATCTTGGAGGAACATGTACAGGGTTGGGGACCAACCAAGCTGTCAGATCGTGTCCGGAGATCCATGATGAATGTTGTGTGCCATCCATCCTTACTTCACCAAACTGATATCGCTGCGTCAAGACTGGCATGACCGGTTTCGTTTGCAGATTAACTCTGGGGGGAGGAGTCGGATTTAGAGCCAGGGCATGCACAGTGGGGGAGGTCCCCGAGCGTAACTGGGGGCTCCTCGTGGCCGTACCGGGGCTAAGGAATTCAGGAACCTCATTATTTCTGGGCGATGAATGTTTCTGTGCCATGGAATGACCATCAGAACTATGGAGCTGCCTTTTCTGGTCAAATTGCTCCAAAGGGAATTCCCCTGCACTGTCTGGTTTGCATTGAACCATATACGAGGTTCCCCGATTATCCGCAACCAGTCTGTGACGGAACTCCAAGGCCATTTCTAGATTCAATCCGGAAAGTTCCTCCGACAGCATCAGAGTGTCTGATTCCGCTAGTAAGGTCCGGTGTCTGGTTACCTGCGAACACAACATTGCTTCGGACTCCCCACTCCTCACCAGAAGTTGGTGCATATGCCTCATGGGCGTGTATGTATACACTGTCTGTCCGCTGTGAATTCGGACAGGACTGTCCTGATCAGGCAATTATTCCACTGGTGCAAGTGTCATGCCCTGGCTACAACCAGACCAGTCCCAATACCAGCCACACGCTCCCATACTTCACGCTCTCATACTCCCTATCTAACTCTGCACCTCCCCAAAACTCCTCTCCAGCTACCCAAAAGTCCTGACAACCGACCACCCCGACACACATAGGAATCCTCCTACCACTAACCCCATCAGGTACTAATCTCGATCATCTACTTCTCTTGATTATCTGCCTCATGTTCTCAAAATCCCTAATGTTCCCTTGACCACTTCCCGTACCTATTTAAGTAGCTCCACATTGTCCCCAAGCCGCAGCTTGGTATATTTTGAACACACACCCTTTTGCATAGGTCCAGTCCCTGTCCCTTTGTACCTGCTAACCATACGGATTTCTCTTTACTCTCTGTTTCTTTACCTCAGTTTCTCTCTACTCTTGTCTATTGTCTCTACGATCGTCTATAGGATCCAATATACGCTTTTACTTCACGTCTAAGCAATCCGAGTGAGTCTCCAAGCTCCCTCGAACAATACTAAAGCTCCCCAACGCCTAATGCCTTGGTGAGCTAACCTCCCCAAAACCTCCTCGAGCTCCCCAATTGCTCCACAAGCCCTGGGACCTTGGTCTAGGTAACATTGAAGCTATCTCCTACGTCGAACTACGTACCGCTTCTCCGTTACTCCCTCCAACGCTTGAGGACGTCCGCCTCTACCTCCACTTACCGGGACCTCCCTCCCGGGCTTACACTCCACCGGGAGCTCTCATGTTTGGAACTCACTTCAGCTACAATCTATAACGATCCTGTGCTGTCGATCCTATCTCCTACAACTTGTACTACGTAACCGTCCGACGTTCCCTAGCTCCTAGTAACCTTTAGCCCCGTTAACGTCCTAGGGACCTCCCCGGACCTCCTAGGAACCTCTTCGAAGGTCAAACCTTTCAATCTGAACTACTTGTAGGTCATTCCTGTCCTCGGTCGCGGTTCCCGTAGCTCCCTTTGAGCTCCAGCTTGCTCTTAGCACACTACAACATAAACCCCTTATACCAAAACCTACCTGAAGACCAATTCCGACCCAGGTCTTACAGGTATGTGTGAGGTAAATGATCGAGATTAGGGACTAATGGGGGTTGTTACGGCGGACGGGTTCTATGGAAGGAGTTAAGTACGAGTATGATTGTATCATGGGAATCCTGGGTGCATTGTCGAGACTGGGTTGAGGCGGGGGAGCTTATGGAGGAGGTGCCCGGGAGGTCCCGCGATGAATGAGACAGTCCCGTGATGAGTTAGAACAATAAGGGGGTTTCTTCAAGGTTGGGTAGGGGTAGGGTAGGCCGGTCAGGGCAACAAAGACCCACATCCACTACATCTTACAACGAGCCTACGTTGATGTGCCTAGCTAGTACAATCCATATTACGCTATGCTCTTACGTCTAATAGTTCCCGTTACCTCCACCTTCCCCCGTTAATGTCCTAGGGACCTCCCTGGACCTTCCAGAAACCCCTTCAAGGGTCACTTCTCTCACTTCAAACTACTACTAGATCATTCCTGTCCTCGGTCGTAGTTCCCGTGGCTCCCTTCGAGCTCCAGCTTGCTCCTACCATGCTACAACATAAACGCCTCATACCAAACCCAACCTTAAGACCAATTTTGACCCAGGTCTTACAACCGCCGTTACGCCGTTAGTCCCCGGAGGTTGAGAATAGAGAAGGTGAGAACCAGGAGCAGCCAAGTTGGAGCAGCGGTAACGCCGACGATGGGGAGCGAACCAAAGAACTTATAAGTCCTAAGGTCAGAGTGAGAAGTACTTCAAGGCGACGAGCCTGAAGACTAGAGAGTGACAAGAGTACAGAGGAGGTCTCAAGTTGAGGACATTAAGAGGATAATCTAAGTTGAAGAGGGTAATCTTGGTTGATAATTAAACTGAGGACTACAGTATTGTACAGGCAGTATTTATATCTATGGATCGGCGCATCGGGGCGGAGCGCCAGACTAACTACTAGGAGTTATATGTGTAGTACCTACAGGGCAGAGGATAAGACAATAAGGAGAGACTAGAGTGAATGGGTATGTGTAGCGAGAAAGAACAATAACGAGTACATCTCGGGATACCGAGCGGCGGAGCGAGGTGCTGATGCATGGGCTTGACACTCTCGACCTGCCGAATCAACCTAATGCATTCCGGTCATTTTATGTTGATCAATCAAAACAGTTCGTGCCAAACAACCCCACTCTGTTCCTGGGATGCAAGCGTGCCATTCCAAAACCAACGATTGTCGATGGGCATGAGGAATTCGACATCAACTGTATTCTTGATTTGCGACACTGTGGCCGTGGTTGGCAGTTCCTGGTCCGATGGGTTGACCAGGCCCCTTCCGAGGATTGTTGGCTCGCGTACAGTGCACTCCATGACTGTGCTGCCCTTGACGATTGGGTCCATAATGGCGGGGATGGCCCGCCTGACTTGCTGAATTCTGTAGAACTATAGACATTTTTTTAATTTCTTTTCTTTCTCCCTTTTTTTTTCCTTTTATTCTTTTCTCCCTCCCCTTCTCTAAACACCCATTCCATTTCTTGCTATCTTGCTTCTCTTACTCTTCTCTGCTTAACATTCATTTTCACGCTGACTCCTTCCCTGGCCCATATATGTTTTTAATTGGGGGGGATGTAAACATACTGTTTACACTACATGCATATAGTCACATATGTGACCCATCACACTGTATATAGATAGCCTGTCTCCGAGACCAGCCTAGGCTCTTACTTCCATCTACCAATATAGAGTACTCTCCCTGTATCCTTTATTCTCTTGCCCTCGCTATTCTTGTCTCAATCATAGCTGAATCCTAGTATTGAGCCCTTTGTGAGTCTCATTCAGTGTTACCTGCGATTACCGCAGGTTTCCACTTTTTTTTTACCTTTACTAGACGTACTCTTGTGGAAGTGCCGGGAGGAGATTCTCATGAAAGACCAGCAATCCCAGTACCCCCAGCACCCCCTACCCCGAGTATGGACCGACAGTGAATTCAGGAATGGGGAGCTTGCATCCAAAGAGCAGAACAAGGGGAGTACGTGAGACCGGAGGGAGGATGGTGAAATAGCTGCAAGTGGAGGAGGCAGAGGAGGGTTGAACCTCCCTGATAGAGCACCTCCCCCACACCTTTCAAGTCACTCGAGGAGAGATTGAGAAAGAACCCCAAGCCAGGGAGGGCGGGAGTAATGGGGACAGGGAGGAAGGAGTGGGGGAGGTGCTCCCCCTCTGCCTCCTCCTCCACCACCACCCTCAGGAGGACCGGGTGATAACGATTCCGACGGTTCCAATGAAGGGGAACACACCCAGTCAGGAAGGAACAGTAGCAGGGTGAACGGGGACAGGGGGGGAGCTTCCCACTGGAGCCCCTAAATTACCTCCAACCCGCTACGATCCTGATCAACCCTGGTACTACGATCCCAGGCAGGGTTGGCACTTCCGAAACCCTCCAACAAAGGACAGAATATGTGGGAGAGCAACAAGGAGAAGAATTGGATCACCATTGAGTCAAAACTCAATATTGATAAAATCGAGAGCTTTGCAGGCGACAGTCGTTCTGCATGGAAAACATGGGTCCTCAGTTTAGAAAGGATGTTTGGGGTACGTCCTACTATCTACGCTCAAGAAAGGGACAAGTGCGCTTCCACAGCCAGTCATCTCACTGGCGCAGCACTCTCCCACTTCAATACATTGAATCGACAACAACTGAGGGGGGAGCATACCTGTCTCGAAGACTGGACAGAGTTCAAACAGGAGTTCGGTTCTAAATTTGGACCCACTAAGCGGAGCAGAGAGGTGGAGCGACTAAGCAGATTGGTGAATGCGGAGCGACTAAGTGGAGCAGAGGCGGACTGGTTCCAAGATAATGACAGAGATATATTGAGTATCGTAGTCATAGGTAATAATAAGGTAACACATACCTGGTCCCAAGATAATGACAGAGAGGTCAAGATAAGGGACCAGGCTGTGGGGGTTTGGCTATTTATACATAATCCGATCTGCGAGAAATGACGATGTAATGCTGTACAGTTTAGGAACAAGGAAGGTGGCGGAAGCCGGTAGAAGGAGAAGGGTAACAGGTGGATCGGTAATCGATGATGGGGGTCAGGTGGATCAGTAATCGATGGGATTTGGTGGTGATGTAATCGTACAAGTAAAGGCGTCGAAACGGTGAGAAAAGGAAAATGATAGGGGCTACGTACTTCATGACATTACCCCCCTTCTTATGACCATTGCCCTCGATGGTCAAGCCTTTGCTGCTGTGGGGTGTTTCTTGTGGAAGGCTCGAACGATCTTTGGAGCGCGGCTGAGGTTGGGCGCTGGCTCCCAGGAATTATGCCCTGCATCGTAACCCTTCCACTTGACCAGGTATTCTAGCCTCTTCCACCGAACCCGACTGTCCAGAATTTCCTCTACTTAATATTCCAGTTCATCTTCATCTTCTAGGTAGACCGGCTCTGGTGGTGTTGGTATTTCTCCATTGATGGTGTTACCTTTCCAGGGATAGAGTTTGTCGACATGAAAGACGGGGTGGATGTGGTCAAGGCGGTAGTCCAGGTGTCCAATCTTCTCTAAGATTCGGTAAGGTCCAAGCTGCTGGTCCCCTAGCTTCTCACTGGATAGCTGGAGGTTGATGTCCTCCACACTGAGCCAGACAAAATTTCCGACTTTAAACTGGTGAGCTTTCCGTTTTCCTCGTTCGTATCCCTCTTTTTGCTGCTTTTTCCCTAAGTGCAAGGCGGCCCCTGCATCCTGTCGGGCTTCTCGGAGTATCTGTATGCAGTCATCTACAGCTGGGATCCCGCTGCGTTGTCCCACTGTGTTAAGATCATGCACACCGTGTAACCGTTGACATA
>MU823959.1:1541-12673 GCA_027921425.1 Lentinula novae-zelandiae | reverse complement strand
GTTTAGATATTCCGAATTGGGAACGGGTATATTCGGACCGCAAAAAGAAAAAAACTCGATTGTTCACGAAATTATGCAAACCCCTGTAAGCCTTATTTGATGACCCGACACCTTGAGTGTCCTTTTGTATGGATAGTGTGAAGTTCGATTAGTGTTAGGGAATCATATAGTACATGCATTACAGGTACAGCCAGAACTATCACTCCACATCGAACTTTGATGGACGCCAATAGCCTTAAGCTAGAGCGACCCAAGACTATGAAACGAAGAGATTAAGTTAGCTCAACGTTTAACATGAGAAAGTGGCAGCAGCAAAAATGGCAAAAATGGCAAATATCAGCAGCGTTACAAAAAGTCTCGACATGGGTATTAAGACAGGGATAACTGAAAAAGATATTTCATCACATAAGAGGGGACAGGATCTTATTGAGAACCCAGAGGAATAGGATAACAGAGGAGAGGATGGGAAAGGACACGAACCAGAGCCGTTCAATATGGAGAATACCAAAAATACTGGAATTGATGACACATCTCGAGACTCCGAGACAGTAATACCTTGACCGACGTACCTACAGGCTGAAAAAACTAAAATGAGCAAAAGCAGTATAGAGAAACCCACAAGAACAAGAGAAAATCAGAGGGTTGAAGAAAAGTTGTCGACACGGGTCATTAAGACAGGGATAACTGATATTAAAAATTTCATCCTTTCAAGAACAAATGGGGGGCGAAACAGTGTTGAGAAAGGGAAACGAACCTCCAGTGCATTTATCACCGTGATTGCCCTCCGTTCGCTATACTACCGAGCACTCCAGTACACATCCAGCTGGTCCCGCCTTCCACTCGGTCGAATTAGAGCCAGATGAGAGCGAATTTGAACGAGTGAAAAATTAGAGGATGGGAAAACTTTTTCATCGAACTGCATTTGTAAAGCAACGTAAGGATATTTAGGGCCGGTCGTGTAAATCAAGATTCGGAACTGACGCTGGAACCTGGCTGGAACATACAATCCTTTTCTGATTATTCAAGACGAGTAGCTAATGAATTGTTCAGGCAGATGTAATAAGTATTCCCAATCCACTAAGGGAACAGAAGCGGGTGAAACGGAAGTGTACAAAACATTGCGGAAAAGCTACAATCAGCACAAGAAAGGGAAAGAGTGTGAATTGCGAGAGCATAAGACGGTCGAAAGAAACAAATACGAAGCATAGGGGTAATAAGCATGGTAGATCATAGAGGAGTCGTCGAATAAAAAGGAAGCATGAGAAATAGTGGAATGGTTCGACCAGAGCTAAAAACCGTGAACGACAGAACCTATTACGGACTCAGAGCCAAAGGCGTTCAGGATCAAAACGTTTGAAGATCCTCCCCATGAACGAATCCAGTCGTTGCCCATTCAGCCATTGCACCTGGAGTCGAAGCCTGAAAGGCAATTGGAAGTGTTGGAAACGCCGATTCGGAAGCAAAAGAGCTCGAGTTGAATTCAAGGCTGTTCAACACATCGAGATCGTTGGCGGTCATCCAATCATGCTGCTGTAAGGCTGTATCGATATCCATGTTCTCCATGTTCACGAGGTCCCCCATGTTCCAGACAGGCATGTCTACCATGTCAAGCTCAGCCCCGGGCGCGGATACAGGCGCGATGAAGCTGTCGAAAGCGTTGAGTGCAGTGTCGAGACCCGGCTGTATCAGAAAGCTCCAGTCAAACTCTGGTTGCGAGTCCGTGATTGGCTGTACAGCAGAAAACGAGGCGAGAAGACTTTCCAGGTCAAAAGCCTGAGCGGGCTGAATGGAGGCGTCGTGTGACTCTTGCGTCGGTCCAGGTATCGATGTCGGCATCGTTGAGAGTCCAGATTCAATAGAAGCCTCAAGTTCAGAGTCCTTGCACTTGGAGTACTCTTGACAATAGACCGGGATTGCGGAGTAGCCGTCGCCGTTTGAATTTGTTCTTATGAGGCGAAAAATTCGACCCCTTGATGACTCCGTATCGTCCGAGGGAGCAAGGAATCCTACACCATTGCCGACTAGAGTGAACTGATAGGTATCTCTAACATGTTTATCGAGGCTGTGAGGTTAACAAGTCAACGAAAGAAGGGACATATATAAATCAAGAGAACGAACGAACCCATTGGTTATTGTGGTACTACCTGCAGGATTCTCATCGACAAACATATTGATATAGTCTGTCTCATTGACGATGAACTTGTTTCCAGATACAGCAAAGAGCATGATGAGCAAGTAATCAGAAGCAAGAGGATGATCTCGATAGTTGATGTGGAAGAGCTGAGTTGGTGAAGTAAAGCAAATGTTGGCAGGGTTTTTATAGTAGGTACAGTATGAGATGCTTTGTCCGGACCAAGCTACTTGCATGTTGGCTAAAGTGCATCGAGTAGGCCAGCAACGCACTTGCTTTGACAGTGCTATTAAGCGTGGTACAAAAAGTTTGGTGGCCAAGGAAGGCCATTGCGTTGATTGATTTTGACGAAGGTCTAAAAAGCCTGGTCAAAGGGTTGGGAGATTTGAGAACGCAACGGTCTACTGCGGTATAGTTTTGGGGAATTCGGTGAGCCACTGATGGCCATGGACACAGGGAGTCATGAAAAAATCGCCGGTGCAACTGGAAGGAGTGTATCATTTGAAAATCGGTGATAAGTCTCGGAAGTCGTCGAGTTTTTTGATATTTGAGTTGAAGCTCGAGCTGGGTCTTTGGGGATCAGCCCCATGTCATTGTCAATCTTTGGTAATGGGTCAAGAGCACCTATTATCAGCAGGTCAATCTGCTTGAAGACTGGCACGAAAGATGATTGAACGCGTTCCAGAGAAGAGTATGTTTATCTTATCTCTGCTTATCTGATCTGATCGTCAAAACAGGTGCAAGCTGGTTCAGACCTCTTATCTCGTTACCGCCACCATCGCTTACGGTCTATGATTTTATCGACATCGAGGGTGCCTTTATCGACGCCAGTCGCCTTCCCGAGGTGAAAACGGGTGCATATATCGTGTAGCATGCTCTCAGGCTTTATCTTAAGCATCCACAGCTGTTTTCGATCCTCGAGATGTTTCTGGGTAAATGTCGGATAACTCGGAGCTCGACGAGTTCTGAGCGGTTGCTACTTGCTGTCTTAGCCAAAGCTGAGCTTGACAAGGTGTCGTCGTTTGGAATTGGTCGCTGCGTGCTATAGATAGGAATCCACGGGCACTTTGGGGGTCTTGGAATATAGGTGTATGATTGATAACGCCCAGTGTATGGTCAGCGGTGTATGTGCCCTACCGCACTTCAGGAGACTTCCCAATAATCGATGAACGAGGAATCATGAATTCGTGGTTGGCTTCAATTTTTCGTTCCCGTTCCTCTTCGGAGGGAATTTCCTCGTCCCACAAGGATTCAAATATGTATGCTTCAAGGTGATACTGATGTTGGCAGCGCCGCCTGACTGGTGTGCGCCTCTTATTCGATCTGCTTGTTCCGCCAATAATGGTATTTTCATCAGCAAGGGAAGGCAATGCTTAGAGCTGCAAAGGTTAGGACTAGTAAAGGTTTGTGTTCAATACTCACCCTAGAATGTTGTGCCCCCCGTTTGCAAGAGATGATTATTGCAGTCGAAATTTTTTTTTGGAAATATCGTAGTAGGTCACGGTATGTGTGCATATGAATCCGCATTGTTCTTTATTCTGATATAAATGGTACCAGGAGTCAATACTGACTCAATATTCACAGAAGGCCGGTGCTCTTGAAAGGTGCTGAAACCCGGGGTTTGGAGTCCAAGGTTTTTGTCAGCTGACAATGATATGTACATACTGGATGATTTCCAGTCGAAGGTATCCATCTTACAATACTCAAGAACGGGTGAATCATGTAGCGATAAATACATCGACATCCTCCTACCGTCTCCTGCCGTTCGCAAGCGAACCCTTTCCCCCCATTGCTCGTGTCGAACTCGACTGTTGCTTAATCTTTGCCAAGTTGAGGAAATTGATTGATTTCATATCTGAAAGCTCGGTGACAAAACTTGAGACTCAGAGAATGCAATCATGGGGGTCACGTAAGCACTTTTGGGGCGAGAGACAAATTCTTTGACGTTTTTCTCAAATCGAGTAGCTAACTGTACAATGTCATGCACAGAAGCTACCACTCAAATGGGTCGGTCAGAGCCGTCTCCCTCCCCCGAGGGAATTGTAAGATTTGATGACTTGAGTGTCAACTCCTAGAGGGCGCGTTATCAAGCTACCACTCAATACAATTCAGAACATTCGGAAGAGCTATGACCATGATAGACTCGTAGTCCGAGGCAGAGACGCAAGGTCATAGACGTAAAGAGCATAGTGTTATCTAGGGACTGAGGATCGCGTCAAATAACAAGGGTATGCAAATAGTGGTTTGAGAAAGAGTCGTTACGGTGAAGCGGAGATTGAGATGGGTAATGGATGGTGAAGGACGATGCGATATGCAGAGAGATGTTCTAATGTTCGAGAAATTTGCATAGTTGATAGAAGCTCGAGCTGGATCCACTGAGAATTGTCGACAGCCGTCTCATCAGACTGCCGCTGCAAGGCCATAACGATACCCATGTTTTGACTTCTATTAGATTCCACTGGCACCTCGGGTGCGATATAAGTATTACAACCTAGGTAACAAGTCCGAGATTGAAATGTTGCACTGAACTGAATAGTTGTACGATTGTGGCCGCGGATGTGAAATTAGAAGGGGCTCAATGTTACTTGGAAAGTCTAGAATACCGACACGGTCCCGGTTCATTCAATTTTGATCCAAAATTCGACTAGCCCTGATATTACACCAACTAATTCAAGTATTATGTAGCTCGAATGAGCCTATGATTCATCATAAATGGGTTTTCCTTCCTTCTTCTGTTGCCTCAGTTGTGACTCGGATTCTGTCGGTGGTTGAGTTTTTGAATGAACATTCTTAATATAGTCTGCCTCGGTGGCGATGGGGTTGTCCCCGGAACAAAGAGCACGATGTACCACTGGAACGTAGATATAAACAGCTGTCAGGTAGTATGAAGTGTCGAATTTGGGTTGGGAGTCCATGCTTGTATTGATTCAGGCGAAGGTCAAGACTTGCGATGATTTTTTTATTCGAGCAAAAGGAAATAAGCTATACCCACTGGCAGCGAGCACGGATATTATTACGTTCCAAAGTCCTGATCATGAGCGTAGACGATGGCTATCGGACACGAGGTTTTGTGGAGAAATCTGGAAGGGGGATTTGGACGACTGGCCCCGCGTCACTGACATGATGTAAATTGGGGACCGAAGACTCGAATTTACGAGCGCTGAATCGAGACTGATTGAGCTCTCGAAACCTGAGAAGAGCTGAGAAGTGATTAATCGATTTATTAAAGAGAAGGGAAGGCATTTCAGAACAGCATACTGTATGTTTTGACCAAATGAAACTTTACCCCTACGCATCCACGAACATTTTGATGCAGTCTGCCTCAGTGACGATAAAGTTTTCCCTTGGACGCGAAAACATGCATAGTAGACAAGCCCGGGGTCAAGACTCAACGAGCTCGGAAAAGGCCGGAGTATAGATGCCGATGATTGCCGGTGCACCCGGTTGTTGTACCTTTTGCTACCGCCACCATCGTCTACATTGAATTTGGTCCACGGTTTTATCGACATCGAGAGAGTCTCCATCGACGCCGGCTGCCTTCCCGGGTCCTTGTACAAACATACAACAGCACCACTGGCACAGACCCCTACTCGATTATGCGCCAATTACCTATTTTTCCTTATCCTCGAGGTTCTGTGAATGATCCTGTCGGGTACTAGCACGGCTAGCGATTTTCCGACGGCTTGTACTCTCTTCTCCGGTCCCTTTCTTTTGAAGATAGAGACAGATAGAGTAATAGTCTTTCCGTCAGGAGTTCTGTCGCTTTGTGTTGTACACAGGTGCATCCATGGACAAACTCGAGTGGGAATATAGGTGACTTGGAAGGATAAATTCAGGGACAAAGTGTGCGGTATCATGCTGGTATACTACTTACTGCAGCACCTCGGGGGGCTTTTCTGTAATCGATGCACGAGGGATCTTGAGCTGATGGTCGGCTCAATTTTTCGTCCCTACTTATTCCTCTTCGGGGGAGTTCTTGATTCCCAAAGGATTTACATATGCGAGTTTATGAGGTACTACTGATGCTATGTAGTGCCTTGTGTGCCTTTCGTCTGACCTCTGTTACTTCATTTCTGGCAGGGACGACAATTTGGTGTAACAGAGACGACGACTCTCGAAGATCGAGGTATGATTGCCTATGTAGAACTTATCGTTCACAGTCGTCACCGCTGCGGCTTCTGAGGGATCTGGCGTAGAGATTCGATGATACTGAAGGTGTGTATCAAGCTGAAAATGTTTTATACACAAGTCATGCTGATAGTTTGATTGTTTCTGCTCGATGTTGAGACTCAAAAGGTCACTGCCTTGCAGCCGATTAAGGCCGGTGCTTATCTAGTTCTTCGTGCCAGTGGTGCAGTAATTTACTTGATCATGTCTTCATCAATGACATATGTGATGTATTTCCTATGCTCAACAAGACGATAGCGCCGCTAGCGATAACACTACATAGATTCTCGAATACAATCGCTGTCAGAATCTTGCTCGAATCCCTCACCTTCCTGCCGCTTAAGCGCCTTCTTCGCGATATCTTCCCCACCATCGCTGATGCCACCCGGACAGCTAGGAAGAAGATTCAATCATCGAATCAACGTTCAGACTCCGGAGTCCTTTTACGGTTAGCCTGCGTATTGTAATCGAAACCAATCCGGGGCAACGTGTACCCTCGTGGCCCGCAAAACCTTCCAGGTCTTGTCTGATTTATTCTAGAGTAAAATAGGAAATGCTTATAAGCAATGGGCATTCCAGCGAGAAAGCAGGTCCTTCATTTTATTCAGCTCAACGTTGTGTTGATTCTCCCCCAGCATACATTATAACCACTGATGAACTTTTCAGTTCTTTCGAGCCTTGCACTTCTCGCATTACTGGCGCTCCGAATAGCTTTCGATTCCTGGAATAGGAAACGACTACCCCCAGGCCCTCGAGGTTTGCCCATCCTGGGGAACGTTCTCCAACTAGGAGCGACGTCTCAGCTATGGCTCATTTTCGATAAGTGGAAATACCAATATGGTGTGTGTTCTTCCTACTTCCTTGATCCCATGGCGAATTCACACCCCACTTTGAACAGGCCCCATAATGTATCTAAATATGGCGGGACAGAACATTGTGGTTCTGAACACTAAAGCGGCAGCTACAGAGCTTTTGGAGCGTCGTTCTGCGATCTACTCAGATCGACCGAGGAGCATCGTGGCAGATTACTTAGGCAGCCAGTTGTCTATGCCGTTCACGAGATACGGCAAATCGTATGTGTGCCTCTTCTACAAAGTTTGACGTTCATCTTAACTGCTCACGGGTAGATGGCAAAGCATGCGCCGTGCAGGTCATGCTGTTCTCAACGCTCGAATTAGCGGGCAATATCAACCCGTACAGATCGAAGAAGCAATAATACTTGCTCATAGTTTACTATGTGATACATCTTCTCCCCTCCTCGCGAAAATAAATAGGTTCGGTTGCAGTACTTCCCGCTATTCGTTCCTGCTCTTCAAATATTCAATTAATCATTAGGTCTGCTTCAACTATAATATCTGTCATATATGGGAAACGATCTCTTTCCTCCGGAGAGCCCGAGCAGGTATTCGATGATGCCCCACAAGCCCACACGCCGCCTGTTTACGAGAAACTTCACCTGACTTCGGACCCGCTCCAAACTCTCAGTAACATCGCGCACCGCTTTACCAGTGCTGTGTATCCAGGCGCTCATCTCGTAGAGCTTATCCCAATACTGGATTATCTCCCTGTCGCAATAGCCAAGTGGAAGAGGGATGCTCAGAGAGACTATAAACGAATTTCGAATATCTTTGAGAGGTATTTTGACGACGCGGTGAGCAGGTTTGAGCAGTGTTTACCACCAAGGGAGAAGCTGAGACTTCTGATGTTTGAAAGGTGAAAAATGACCCGCAGCGGGCAAGTCTTTGCGTCAAGCTAGCAGATGATCAGGTAGCAAGTGGATTGACTGATACAGAAAAATCCTGGGTTGCGGGTTCTCTTTCGTACGTCTTGACATGAAATGCTCTTGACCACCTTTTTGACCCGATTATAGTGTCGCTGCATTGGAAACTGTGCGTTTAAATGTTATATTGCCATGTTACACACCTTTTTGCTAATTTTTTTTATGGGGTCGTCAGACTAGCACCACTTTATCATTCTTCCTTCACGCCATGATTTTACACCCAAATATTCAAGAGAATGCACAAATAGAAATAGACCGTGTCATAGGAAGATCACGGAGCCCGACTTTTGCTGATATGGTCCATCTTCCATATGTGAGAGCAATTGTCAAAGAGGTTCGTCCGAAGATCGTTCGGCAAGACGGTAACAATATCCTCACATTCTTTGTCATTTAGGTTTTGAGATGGCAGCCTGCAATACCATTGGCTGTTCCTCATATTGCGATGGAGGTAATGTCTGCCAATTGTCTTCCCATGCAATTGTTCGACGTTCTGTTCAATCTAGGACGATTGGTACGAAGGTCATTTCATTCCTAAAGGCACATCATGTATACCGAACGTGTGGTAAGCTCCATTTTATTTGGTTCAATCTGACAGCGTCACAAAAGCCACGTTTGTTGAAATAAAATCCACACCTTCAGGTCAATGAACCGCGATAAAGATGTGTATGGTCCTGACGCAGACAAATTTCATCCGGAACGATTTCTATTCCAGCCTGAAAAAGGCGCCGAATTTGCGCTTCGTGCTGAATATGAAAATGACGATGGACATTGTTCGTACGGATTTGGGAGGAGGTAAATTCGTCTTTGTCCTTTTTGATTTCTCCTTGATGACGGTAATTTCAGAGTCTGTGTGGGTCGACACGTCGCTGACAATGCTTTATTCATTGATATATGTACAATACTGTGGGCACTACGTATTGAACCTGCAGTTTCTACGAACTCTGCGGCTAGGCGAGGATCATCGAAAGATATATTGAAGTAGGGGCTTTCAACGGTTGGTTTCAGTCCTGACTAACTCTTTCCTCATCCAGTCCAATCCCAAACTTCCATTGTCGTATTTTCCCTCGATTCCCAGAAGCGGAAGGGCTCCTTCAACATTTACGAGACGACGTAGTACACAGTAGGACAAATATCACTGGAGGACAGTGAGGGCCCTGCGGATAGACTGTAAATAAGTCGGTGGCATTGTAATTTGGTATATAAAAGTGTAGAGTTTCTTTGTATTACACAAGGCTTATCGTGTACAGTAGTATTAGTGCAAATGCTGACGCTGTACTAGCTTACATACTTCTACAAGTAGGAATAGGAATCAAACCATGAAGTTGGAGGGATGTATGAGTATTCATAAGATAGGATCGTGTATAGTAGCGGCTATGCGAGAGTGGTGGTAAGGGGAAGCGGGCCCGACGCGCCGACGAAGGATATGCATACATATTCATTCTTGCATATTCACAAGACATTTACGATGTAGAGGATGTCGAATAATGGGATATTAACACTTATCTCTAAACACAGTAAGACCTCCCTTTCTTCATTCCCTACCGTTGTCAAAACGTTCGCTGGCACCTGTATTGTAACCTCTAATCTTATTGAGTTCTGTCTCTTGCAAATATATGTACATGTGGTTCTCCTTATCGATATCCTAGATTCGTCTCTTCCCTCTCATTAGTTCTATGTCAGGTTTACCCTTCCTTGCGTGTTTATTTTTTCTCCTACCACAGTGACTAACACCTTTTATTCCCTTCTCTGTAGATAAGCACGATGATGACGGAAGGAAGTATTCAATCTCGAGCTCAAACTTCCTCCCACCCCCTCCGCAGCCGAGGATCCGTAGTACATGCGGAGGGTCGTACATGTTCCCGCCTTTCAATGGTATCACACCCTTCCTCTAATTCTTTGCCAATCTCCGGAAGCTCAAGTTCAAGCTCATCTAGCATCCTCTCAACGTGCTCTCGACGTTCAACTCAAATATCCTAACGTTCACAATCCTCACCCGTGCAAAGCTTCACCAGTTCCAGCCTATAGGCAACAGCCATTCCGGCACTGAGAGTCTGCTATCCTCTTTTCTCCTTCTTTTGTCTCACCGAAATGCCAATACAGGTCATGGCACCGTGCCATGACCCCTTGGCACCCCTTGCCCAAGATTATGCCACACACTGGTGGGGTGGTTTTGCAAAAAACTAGTGGAACTCGGAAGGCAGGAAGGTGCAGGTGGATGTTTTCAAGGAGTTCTATGTGGTGACAAAGGGTCATTATATTCCCATAAGCAGGAGGCTCAAGCTTCAATCTTGTTTTTGATCATTTCGAAAACTCAGTCCCGCAGTTTCTCATACACAAGTCCACATTTACCTGTTAGAATATAATCACGTTATATTCTGCAGCAATGGCAGTAATAAGTAGAGTGCACACAGCACTGTAGTTGATCACACAGATCAGACGATAAGAGAGTAGAAAGGACTGCTTCTTCAACGAGGTGAATACTACAGGTTTATATACAAGTCCAAGGTAGACGATGTCATGTTACAGCTAAACATAGCGAGAGAGAAAGGAAGTACAATACGATGTATCCTACTGGTAGTCCTATAGTAATAGTACACGGTGGTGAGACTGATAACACGATAGTGAGATAGCGGTTGGTAATATGAGAACGATGTTCCATGGATGGTATGTGAGTCATCAAATGTTAACACTCCCCCTCAAACCTTTGTTAGTCCCATGGACGCAGCGAAGTGTTTGGCCTTAAGAGATGGAAGCGCCTTTGTGAAGATGTCCGCAGTCATGTCTTCCGTAGGGCAGTAGACAAGGCAGATCTTTCCTTCTTCAATGACATATCGGATGAAGTGGTATCAAATGTCAATGTGTTTGGTTCGAGCATGGAAGCGATCATCTTTAGCAAGAGCGATGGCAGATTGGTTGTTGGTGTTGAGAATGATTGGTTTTGTGATAGGGCCAAATAATTCCGATAAGAGGTTCCTAAACCAAATTGCTTCCTTGGCAGCATGAGTCAAGGCAATGTACTCAGCTTCTGTGGTTGATAATGAGATGGTATCCTGT
>MU823957.1:0-12759 GCA_027921425.1 Lentinula novae-zelandiae | reverse complement strand
TGTATGTACTGTATAGTATAAGATAATAACGCCGTCTTGGTTATACGTACTCGGGGATTCATGTATACGTACTCGTACGGAGTATTCCCCAACATATACATATTGTTCTTTGAGCTACTAGGAATCATATGAACTTCGACTTGTACACCAAGTATTTCAAAAATTTGTATAGTACCCTGTGTAGTTACTGGTTGCAGCTGCATGTATACAGGATATACGGGTTCCCACTGCTTTAATACTACTATGGAAAGTACTTCAAGCAATGAACACGGAGAACATTCATTATGTATATCTTTCAAGCACACATCATGTATGTACTTCATCCTGTTATCCAAGTGAACCTGCTTCGAATCATGGAGACAAATATGTGGTGAATGAAATTTTCCTTTGAATTCTGTGGGGGTCATTGCAGTACAAATTGGACGATTGCTTGGGATTAGCAGGTAATTGAGAAAAAGAAACATCCAGAGGTACTAGAGCAAGGTGCTGCTGAGGTAGAGCATCTCCTGTATATTATGTCAATTCAAATGACCCCAAAGGGACTTTCAGTTGGTTTGTTCATAGAAAGGCACGGTCAATGAAAAATCTTGGGGGTCTGAACTTGAAGGGAGCGAAAGGAATATCAAGAGGATTTATCTCCACGTCAGATTGATTCCTCGAATGTCGCAGAATAATGCTAATACCGCCTGATAAATGCACGCGATATCGGAATTAATCTGCAATGGGAGAAGATTGCTGTGAGAAGTCGCCCACAGTGTTGATGTAGTACTTACAATTGTGATTTTCAGCGCCCCATCGCGGCTCTGCCAGTGTATACAATTTACGTATATGTTGCAGTATGATCGTAAGATGGAGGGGGATATGTGTCGTAGGTCAAGGAAGATCATCAGACTCTCAGATGGCCGTTGATGCTCCTTGCTGTGTGGTCTGTATGGATTTCGAAGAGGAACATGTGTTGTGGGTCAAGATAGGTCAAGATGGATCATCGGATTCTAAGATGGCCGTTGATGCTACCCGAAATTTGCAGTGAAAGATTCAACTACGATGAGAGAAGGTTGTTCAAAGTCACCCACAGAGTTAATGTAGTACAATAGTAACCTGAAGAGGAACATGATCTGGGGGGGTGAAAATAGATCATCAGACTCTTGGATGGCCTTCGAAGAGTGGGGGCCAGGTGGGAGAAACGTGAGATCTGATACCGAGTTGGCCATCCAACATCAACAGCTGCATATTCCATGTACCGATATGAATAGCACAGGAATTCAGTATTTGTGGCGATAAGAAAAAGATGTGTCTTTTGTGATTTTGCTCAGTTGATTAATAGAACCAATTGAATGTAGACAAGCAATAGCGGCGGACGATGTCACTAAAGTATTATGGTAATACTGCGAGTCCTTTGACAGTCGCCGCTAACGCAAGAAAACAAACATTGCGACGTGGTATCAGGTCTGAGTGATGAATAAACTTTTGAGAATAGTTGTGGGAATTTCAACATCATGATGTGAATGCAGCCAGTAATTGGCAGGATGTTCGACAATACACATTCTGCAGAGAGCATCTTACATGAATGACAGTAGTGTATTCGGCATGTCTGTACCATTTGACTGTACACCAGATCATCAGGAATCAAAAACATTACTATAGTAGTTCAGTGTGGTCTGCTTGAATACTTACAGCCAGATTTGCTTTCATACTTTTATGTGTAGCAATAGGACTTTAAGGTAATGCAGGCACCGAGAAGACCGAGAATTGTTTCGTAAAAGGTATCCATGTGTTTGTGGCAACTCTCTACACAACCACCATGTTGCCTCTCAGGCAGTCCGTTTTGACTGTCCTCTTGGCATTGCTTCTAGGAGCTTACTTCAAGGGAAACTCCAGTAATGACAGTCCCCCCCCAAACCCTGATTCAAGTGAACACAAAACAGAGCGCTTTCGATGTCGTCCATTTCTTCCCAAACTGCTCTCACCCAACACACCCATCGATCAGCATAAAGAGATACAGCTTGCTTCACATCGTCTTCGCAGCATCCTAGTGGATAGGTTCTCATCCGGGGGTATAGACAGTCTCTCTGTTGCTGTTGTGACTCCCGGTGGCACTCTGTTTGAGGAAAATTATGGTATGAGACGTGGGAATGAGTCAAAGAGTTCTCTTCCAACTGACAGTCATTCGGCATACCGGATCGCATCAGTCACGAAGCTGTTCACGGTGCTGGAAGGTCACATTCTCGCACAGAAGCATATTATATCTTGGTATTAGTCATATCATTTCTTTGGGAGCATCTTTTCTGAATTTCACTAAAATACAACACTGGACAGGGATGACCCAGTCAACAAGTACTTGCCCAGGTTCATGTATCGCAATGATACCATCAGCAAACAACATCATGAAAATTCTCCTGTTACCCTTCTTCAGCTTGCCAGCCATGTGTCTGGCCTAGGAAGAGATTGGCCTCCTGGTGATGTAGCAAATTGGCCTAAGGATCTTGTAGGCGCAGGTCCCCCTCCCACCAATGGATTACCTTTCCCAAGTCATGAATCTCTTTACCAATCTATAGAAGAGAACTTTCTTGTCTCTCCCCAATTTTCATGGCCTGTGTACTCAAATACTGGTTTAGGCTTATTGGGAATGGCACTTGTTGCTGCGAACCGCCAGGTAAATGGTCCCAAGGAGCCAAAACTTTTTGCAGAGCTGGTTCAGCGTGACATATTTGAGCAAATAAACATGAATGACAGCCATTTTTTGGCGTCTGTGCAGAACAAAAATATGGTGGTAGTACCATCTTTAGCTCCAGAGGTTGCTGTAAGCATGTGTAATTTCCGCCATTCATAATCTGACACTAGTCATTTTTCAAGGATCAGGACTTTTTAGATGCCATGAATCCTGCAGCTGGACAATTTTCATCTTTGAGAGATTCTGCTATTTTTCTCAGAAGCCTCCTAAGCTCAGGAACCCAAGGTAGCCTCCTTTCCAAGACTACTTTCAGCCACTGGATCCATTCTGCACATGCCTTTGAGGAGGATGACTGGACAGAAACTGGATTTGTCTGGGAAATCATCAAAGCACTTGACTCCAATAACAGGTTGAGGCGTATCTATTGGAAGCGTAAGTCATTGATTTTGTGACATGTTACAAGAGAATACAACTAACTATTCCCAGTTGGAGCTATGGCTGGATACCACGCAGCTATTGCAATCCATCCTGGCATAATGTATGGAGTATCTGTGCTACTTTCTGGTCATTATCCTGATGCAGGCAAAATTGCATATGATGTGTTTGAGGTTTTCCAACCACACATTGATACTGTGCTTGCAGAGCTTGCAACCGGGACTTGGGTCAATTCCGACAGTAATACCACTGTTGCCATTGCCATTGACAAGGGCACATTATATGTGGACAACCTTGTCCTAAATGGGACCAATATTTTCACTTATTTCAATCCCTTCTCAGACCGACTTGCACTGAGATCCACTGAACAATTGGATGAATTTAGGTAAAATACTTGCTGCTTTTTTTGATAAATGACTTATGAGGTTGAATAATAATAGAATTGATGTTGGTATCCCATTCTACAATGGGAAACGTCATATGGGCTGTTATCCATATTGGGCTGGATTGGATCTATGGGGTCAGCGCAACCAGGCACCCCTCAATGTGATCTATTTTAGCGGTGATGCTCAATCCCGTAGATTACATGTTCCATCAACTGGGTTCACATTAGAACGTAATATCTAAAACAATTTGGCATAACTGTCCCCTGTCTCTATTACTTCTGGAGATGGGAAATCAACGCTCATAGTTTTGTCTTACCTCACTACATCTGCTGAGTTTTAATTCAAAACAAAGTTTTGCATACCACAAAAATTTGGATCTGGAATAATACAGGACCTTCTTATCTTTTCATATTTCTTTGTACTAACTTGATTGTGACTAGATATTTTTAAACCTATTGTGATACCTCGTGTGGCCCCTATTGAATTTATGAAATGAATTTCTCTAAAACCCTTCTCAGGATGATATTTTAGATCAAATGCATACAATTTCATTTGCAAAACTTGGATGTTTGCGAGAGCAAGCATATGGACTGGAGAGTGCCAGCTATTAGCCGAAAATACAAGCTTTACAGAAGAATCAAAATGATCTTGATTGCCTCATGCCTTGATGCTTGCGGAGTTCAAAGTGTATGTTACTCTTATAAAAGCTCTCGTATCTATACAATTAAGCTTTGTATCCTTCCTTTTCTCATGGGGAACAGTGGCAGCTATATAGCACAGTCTTTTCCTCCCAGTTCTGAATTTATGGTTGGAGATATCCCTGATTTATCCGGATGGATAATCATTGTAACAGGTATGTCGAATGAGGGAACTGTGGTTGATTCATGTACATTAATTGTTTAGGAGGAAACACTGGCATTGGCTATGAAATCATCAAGGTAAAGTCAAGTGGACATAGCACAGATATTGATACTGAATTTGATACAAGGCTGTTCTTCTAAAAAATGCAAAGGTTTACATGGCAACGCGATCAAGTGAAAAAGCAGCTGTGGCTATAGCCAGGCTCAAAGTAGAGACTGGAGGAAAAGAGGCAATATTCCTGGAGCTTGATTTAGCCAGTTTGTCATCCGTTAGAAACGCCGCCAATGAATTCAAACAGTTTGTTTCACCATCGACAGTTGTCATCCATTACTGATTACATCTGATAACACAGGAAAGAGTCAACATTACATGTGCTCTTTAATAATGGGTTTGAGCCTCTCTAAACACTACCCCACATACAATTTATGATGCCTTTTTAGAGGTGTAATGAACACCCCAACTCAGCTTTTAACAACTGATGGTTATGACCTTCAGTTTGGGACAAATGTCATTGGACACTATGTTCTCTTCAAAGAGCTTCTTAGACCTCTTCTTGCAGGTGCACAAAGTTCGCAAGACAAGAAAGCACGAATTGTGAACATGTCTTCTTCAGCCCAAATGTTCATCAATACAATACATTTTGACACAATCAAGGATACACCAAAGCGAAGAAAGCTAGGATCTGCCAAGCTCTATATGCAGAGTAAACTGGTGGGTTGAAAAGTCACACTGTGTACTATTTGATTCATGTTGTGCAGGCAAACATTGTCCTTTCAAATGAGATAGGGCGCCGTTATAGCTCGGAAGGCCTAGTCTCTATAAGTCTCAATCCTGGAAACATAAGAACGGATCTACAAAGACATACACCCTCAGCATTCATGTTACTTTTTGTGAGTTTATTTGAGATCAGTATTTACAAATGAATTGAGTTATTTAGGGTTGGCTTTTCTCACCAGCATCATTGGGTGCTTTAACTCCCTTGTATGCAGGAGTATCAAGTGCTTCAGGTGACCTAAATGGCAAAGTATGATTGAATTGAACTGATATTCATTGCTTTGGTCTTACATGTTGTTTTTACAGTATCTAATTCCATGGGCACGTATTGGAAAAATGCGCCCCGAAGCCAGTGATCTCAGTGTTGGGGAGAAACTGTGGAAATGGCTAGAAGATGAGACCAAGAGCTAGTACAATACTTAGGATCAACACAGTGGATTTTAACTCATTTCTGAAGTTTTCAAATGGATCTCAAAAGTGGGAAATTAATATCTATAATGTAGCATTATATGACTTCCAAGAAACCTACTAGATCCAGCCAATACATAAATCATGAAGCACATTCAAATAATGCAAGACCAGGGTCAAAAGGGGTCTGCTTGGAACAATGAATAAATGAAATAACAGTCACAAGGTTATTATTCCGAACTCCAGCCAGTCCGGAAGGAGTATTGGGTGAATTGCATGCAGATGACACAGTGAGGTTGTGTAGAAGTAGATAACCTCAAGTTTGCAAATTCCAGGAACACTTGCAGTGATTAATAGGGACCAGCCAGTCATGAACTGCAGCTACTTTTACTGGGTCCATTCTCACCTTCCCTTCGAATACAATGAGGCCAAGGTATTCAGTCTGTTGTTGTTCAAATTCACATTTTTCTGGTTGCAAATACAGGTTGTGATTTTCCCACCAGGTTAATGTTGGACTGGTACTCCGTATGCTCAGCTTTGTCCTGTACGATTCTTCTTTCCGGCCACCGATTCTGACTTACCCCTATATTTCTCGATCACCATATAATACTCGATACATAACTTTATACTCCCTCAGTTGTTTCTCTTATCAACTGAGGTGAGATTACTTATTTCTTTTCTTTATCCTTAGTCTTACTCAAGTACTATAGATTGTCACTCAACAGGTATTTAGATATACTATTACAGTTGTTTCTCTTGTCAACTGAGATTGTCACTCAACAGATTATGAGACTCGAGCTCAACTGAACTTGATATTTCTTATCTCTTCGAAGCTATGTCCTCCACAGTTAACTCACTGTCGATCCCGCGCTTCCCCGAATCATCCCAATTATCCGGCGAGAATACATGGCGAATCTTTAAGGACCAAGTCCTCGCGCATATTGAAGTTCGGGAACTCGAAGGATACCTTGATGGTACCATAATTCAACATCCTATAGGTGGTTATATCTCCACATCCACTCTGTACCCTTCTGCAACCACTTCAACACCGGTGTATAGCCCGACCCCTTCCCACATGAATGGCGTCAACACGACAGGATGGCAGCCAGCATAATCCATCTCAATATTGTTGATCCTGTCGGACTAGGCGTTGAGCGTGAAAAGCCTGCGTACCATATCTGGGCTGAATTAAAGAAGAAATATGAGAGACGAGATGAGATGCGCGTACATCAGGCTGATACCAAACTCCGGGCTGCTCGATTTGACCCCAGTAATATGACTATTGAAGAGCATGAAAAGACAATGAAAAATCACCTCAGGGAGCTCCGAAACTTAGGCAGTTCCTGCCCCGGCTCCCAATTCCGTCTTATTGTAATTGCATCTATGCCGAAGTCATGGAGAGACCTCCTAATCAATGTCAAGGGGATTTCGAGTGATGATGCATTTATACACCTTCGTCAAGTCTATGACAACAAGAAGGAGGACGAGGAAGATACCCGACAGCATAGTCAGGTTCATGCTCTTATTGCTCAGGAGATGGCTTCTTTCCACTCAGCAAATACTGCATCTGCTCCTAAGAAAGATTGTCCGATGTGTACAAACCCTAACTGCCCCCCTCGTCGACGTCGTACTCATGCGATTGAGAAATGTTGGGCACCCGGTGGCGGAGATGAAGGAGGAGGACCTAAGAAAGTCGAAACATCAATTACTCAAACTGCGAACTATGCCAGCGATGGTGGGAATCATACCGTTATGGAACTCTTCGATTTGTGTATGTCGCCGTCAGCACCCATCTTGTCTACCCAACTCCCTAATGCCCATACCTGCAGAAACTGTGTATCAGTATCAACAGGGTATGGTGCAAATAAAGAGGTTATGTTGTAGTGTGCTAGGAGCAAGCTGGAGCTCGAAGGGAGCTACGGAAACCACGACCGAGGACAGGAATGACCTAGTAGTTGATAAGACAGAGAGGTGTGACCCTGGAAGAGGTCCCTGTGAGGTCCTGAGAGGTCCCTAAGGCGTAGGTAGGGAAGATGGATGTACGGAACCTAGTAGTATCGCGTGGTAGGAGTTGTACTTGCTAGAACGTCGATATAGGATCGAATAGGTCGTATTGGAATTGGGTATGGAGGGTCTAAGCTCCTGAGGAGATATACGCCCGGGAGGGTAGGTTCCTGGGGACTGGGATCGAGGGTGGACGTCCTCGAGTGTGTGAGGTTGTAACGGCGAAGCGGTACGTAGTTCGACGTAGGAAGCGGCTTCGACGTTACCTAGATCGAGATCCCGTAGCTTAGGGAGCAATGGGGGAGCTCGAGGAGATGTTGGGGAGGTTAGCTCTCCAAGGTGTTAGGCGTTGGGGAGCTTTAGTATTGTTCGAGGGAGCTCGGTGACTCACTCGGATTGCTTAGACGTGAAGTAAAAGCGTATATTAGATAGTGTAGACGATCGTCGAAACCGTAGACAAGAATAGAGAGAAACAGAGATAGAGAAACAGAGAGTAGAGAGAATTCCGTATAGTTAGCAGGTACAAAGGGACAGGGACTGGACCTATGTAAAGGGTGTGTTTTCAAAATATACCAAGCTGGCGCTTGGGGACGTTGCGGTACTACTTAAATAGGTACAGGAAGTGAACATGGGAGCATTGGGGAATCTGGTATGTGTGTGTGGGGTAACTGATCGAGATTAGGGCTAAATGGGGTTTGTTGCGGTGGAAGGGTCTACGGATGGTGTACCATGGGAACTCGGGGTGTATTGCCAAACAGGGGAGGTTCTTCGGGGTCGGTTAGGGGTATGGTAGGTCGGTCATGGTAGGTCGGTCAGGGCATGACACTCGCAATGAGAAGACTCTTCTATATGCTGCCTTGAAACTGCAGATACCTCAAACTTTCCTTGATTCGGCTGCGAGTGATCATTTCTGGGTCCGAAGAGTTGATTTCATTGAATATGAGAACCTATATGGAAAGGCAGGGAAGTCAGCGATTGCCGGAAAAGCAGGAGAATTTGAGATACATGGCAAAGGTACCGTGGAATTCGAGACAGTTGTGGATGGAATAAAAAGGAGATGCCATTTGAATGGCGTCTATCATACGCCATCTGTTCATCACAATCTGATTTCATTGAGAACGCTGGATGCCAAAGGAATGAAAGGAGAATGGGGTAGGGGATCACTCACTGTCCGGACCACGAATGGAAGTATCGTCATGCAGGGCGAAGGGAAGGGAACAATGTATGAGGTCCAAGCTCACTTCATGCCCCCAGTCGTAAACCTCGCTAGATCGCATAACAAACCTGTCGATATTCATACGTGGCATCACAGGCTAGGACATCCGGCTATAGATCGAATACTCCAGATGCATAGACACAATCTGGTCAATGGATTGCAAATTACTTCTAAGAAAGTGGATGGTAAATGTGAACTGTGTATCTTCAGGAAATCGACTCACTGACCGTTTGACGAAAAACGTACGCATGAAACCAAGGTCCTCGAACGTATACATCTCGATCTCTTTGGCCCGACTCGAACCCAGAGCATTGGAGGGGCGATGTGGATGTTTCTTGCAACAGATGGGCGTTCCTCAGTCAAAGCTCCGAGTTTCCTAACAAATAAGTGCAAAGAGACGGTTCTGGCAGCAGTTCATGACTGGCGTACAATGGCAGAATGACAAACAGGCCTCAAGGTATTGATTTTCCGGATAGATGGTGGTGGGGAGTTTGATAACGGATGGTTCCGGGATTACTGTCGAAAGCATGGTATAGTTATCAAAATGATTCCACCTAGGTCCTCCTCAGCTAATGGAGTAGCTGAAAGAGCAAATAGAACTGTACTAGATGGGGTCAGGACTTTCCTTGTCGATGCCGGATTTCCTCCTTCGATGTGGGCTGAAGCAGCACTCACCTTCTGCTATGTAAACACATTCATTCCCTCTTCTCATTTTCCAAATGAGGTGCCTATCGAAATATACATGAGGAAACGTCATGATGTTTCCCATCTCTGACCTTTCAGTTGCAAGTGCTGGGTAACGCTCGACGCAATCCAAACGGATGGAAAACTTGGTGTTAGAGCTGTTGAAGGACGTTTCGTTGGGTATATCAGCTGAAGGGGTTATCGAATCTGGCTGCCACAGACCAGAACATCCCACGAATCTTGCAGTGTCAAATTTGAGGAAGGTGACCCTCGCAGATCTGCCCCCGCGGTACCAGATGAAGTTGATGGTGAGGTGTTTGTTGATGTCAACGTCAGTCCGGCTCCAAATGCCGTGCCTGGTCCTCCGGCTAATGGACAAATTGATATTCCAAACGCATCCATTCCTTCGACACCCACTACACCTTCCACTCCTAACTACGACAGCCTTCCAGAATTATTTGCAGCTCAAGCTTTGCCTCAACCCTTGCCATTACCTGTCCAGGAACCAGAAGCTGGCCCGAGGCATGGTACTCACATACGGGAGCCATCAGCTCGTCAATTACAATCTGAGGAATCAACTGAAAGAGAACGTAGTGCTTTTGAGCGAAACCTCGCTTGGGCTCATGACTCTGGAGGTATAGACGAACTTGACGGAAATCCCCTCGCGATGGTGGCGAATAGTCCGTTCACTTTTGTTGCTGAGACTAGTGATAAGTGGGTCCCGAACACGTACAAACAGGCTATGCGTCATCCCGAACTTTGGAAGGCGCCAATGCAAGCTGAGTACGACACACTCATGGATAAAAACTGCTGGACACTGGTGGATCTTCCTCCGAATGCAAATCTTACAGGAGGGAGGTGGGTTTATACAATAAAATGGTCAAAAGATGGTGAGGTAGCCAAGCGGAAAGCTCGATATGTGGCACAGGGGTTCACACAGATAGAAGGGGTTGATTACGACAAGACCTATGGTGCTGTTGCACGTATGGAATCTGTTCGCATCGTCCTCACAATCATTGCAGTCCTCGAACTTTTCATGTTTCAGGTCAACTTCAAAGCTGCATTCCTAGATTCCCCTATTCAGCACGGTGTATATATCAAACAGCCTGAAGGATTCGTCAAGGAAGGTGAAGAACACAAGGTCTGTAAACTCAACAAGTCTATTTATGGGACTATGCAGGGTAGCCACAATTGGCAGGACACCTTAGGGAAGGGATATGAGGAGGATGGTTATATTGCTTCGAAGGCTGATCCCTGTGTACATTACCGTCGAATCGACGATGAGTACACACTGTCCACCACATACGGCGACGACGTCAACGGTGCTTCCTCGACTGAAGATGGTAGAAAGAAAGCCATTGCAGACTTGGGAAAGAGATGGGAATCAAGTGAAGTAAATTCGTCTTGCTGCTCGCATCCATCTGTTGGAGTCCCAGCTGGCTTTTTCCCGACAGGAGAACGCCACTCTAACCTCCGCTCTTCGTGACACTTCCATTTCCTTGGAAGCTCGTCAAGGCAAATTAGATCAGCTCCAGGAATCAGTGTCTTCTGCAGCTCAGCAGCAGGAGCTATACGATTGTCTCCTGGATCAGGTTCAGACATTGGAGCGTGCCCTGCCTGGACCTCCTAACGAGGTATGTTATCACCCTTCCCCTTATTGATCATTTGCTCATTTTCCTCCCAGTCTTTAGTGGATAGGTTTCGGGGTCTAGAGGAGGACCTCCGTCTTGCTCGCAAGAGTCGGGGCAAGTACTTGTCCCGTTTTGAATCTTCTAACAGGCGTAACGAGGAGCTCGAAACCTCCCTAGTTCAGCAACAATCCTTGGTGGACGAGTCCAACGCTCTGGCCGTTCGGCAGCGGAAGAAAATCGAAACCCTGCAAGAGGAGGTTCAGCACTTCAGGGAGCGTGCTCTTTTCGCAGAGAAGATGATACGCAAATATCCCGACGAGGGATCTTATTCTGTCTCCCTCCCTCCCTTGGCGGAGGTGCAAGGGGATTTGAACAAAACCTTGGTTTCTCTTCGTCGTGTCGCCACCTTCGCCCACTGACTCTACCGTTGTGATCCCGCCTCTGTTCTCCACCAGCACAATCGATACGTGGGTGTGATTATTGATGCGGTGATCTCCTTCCTTCAACGTGGCTTGGATACCTCGGATAAGGACGTGCTTGCCCGTAACTTCCAGCTTGCACTTCAGTACCTGGAAGCTGCTCATTTCATTCACGCCGAGCTCCACCTTCGATCTCTCAGTAGTATCCAGTGGTTCTCTGCCAATGCTGCTGAGAGGGAGGAGGGTATCTATCGTCTTGTTCTTGCCCACTCTCGTTTTTTGGATGACGCTCCCTTTCTCAACGTTGCGCAGCATGCCGGCTTCGTTGCTCCCTTCGACGACTCCCTTGAACCCCCTCTGCATCGTCGCATGTTTGTGTTGGACATGGCTCTTCCTCATCATGGCGCGGGTAATTGGGAGGACCTCATTCCCGCACTTCCTAGCTTGGATCGTCTTACGCAGGAGTGGGAGGCAATGATGTCAAGCTACATTTGCTTCGTGACCGACACTCCCTTACCCCAGGTAGATCCTCAAGAAGAAGGTAGTGGTGATCACGAGGAGGTCTCCGTTCTGCAGGAGGAGGAGGGTGGAGGTACTGCCGCCGTTCCCTTATTCCTCCCAGATTCTCTCTCCACTACCCCCGCTGCTTCCCCTCCTTCTCTTCCTCCCCGTTTTGGCTCTGTCGCGAATCTAGCCATCGATATGACGGCTGATGAAGACGATGAAGATATTTATGAGTCTCCAGGGTCTGTTGAGCGTCGCAACCGTTTGGAGGGTAACCCGGGTGAGGACGATCCTATGGGAGATGGGCCAGTGGTTCAAGGACAGTAGAGTTTCGCATAACTTCGTAGATCGTCTCGTACTTGTCTCCCTTTATTCTTGTCCAATAGATATTAACCTTTGTTCTTCTGTATCATTTTGTTAATTAAAGTAACCATTCTTTATACTGTGTGAAAACCAGTAAGAGTGAAAAATCATGGTGCATTAAGGTTGCGTGAACCCTCCGATGCAAGCTATCGTTAGTTAGTCGTGAATATCATGGGGTTGTCGTCCCCGTCGATTCTTCGATTATCCTCATTCAACCGCTGTGCTCCCTACTACCTTCCTGGTCCTCCCCCTCATCTTCCTGTGCTTCCCGCTCCAGCAAAGCCCAATGCAGACGCGATGGCTGGCATTTCCTTGGATGTTGTTGGTGCCAGTTACGTAGGAGCTCGATCGAGCCCACCATACCTTCCCATCCTACCCAGGAGTTGAATTCGTCGCCGTACCC
>MU823956.1:726-11272 GCA_027921425.1 Lentinula novae-zelandiae | reverse complement strand
TTGATCTCGTCTATTCTACCTGGTTTAGCCCAGAACTTTGCTTGCCTCTTTTATCGCTCCACCATCTGAGATTTTCTTGAGTGTGACGCCTGGTGACATCCGTTACTAGAACCAGTCGCTGACACTCCTGAGGTCGACATTGCACTTGTCAGTGCTGCAGTCTTTAACAGGGCTTGCAAGGATGCTGGTATAGAACCAATTCTTCTTCGTGCTATTCACTCAGAGGTCGCGGCCCGTGCCGCCGACCGCTCCTCCATCGCTCCTACTGTCCCTCCACTTCCTTATTCTATCCCAGCAGAGTACGCCGAGTTTGCAGATGTCTTCGACGAAATTGCTGCAGATTCATTACCTGAACACAGACCCTATGACCTCAAGATTGACTTGGAAGAAGGCACTTCACTGCCTCTTGGTCGTATTTATCCTTTGTCTGAAAAGGAGCTAGTCGCCCTTAAAGACTTTATTGACAAACAGCTGGCTACTGGTGCCATCACCCCCCCATCTTCCTCTCCTCACGGCACTCCAGTCCTTTTTGTCCCAAAGAAAGACGGCAAACTTCGCCTTTGCGTCAATTTCCACGGACTCAATCGTATCACCAAGAAGGACCGTTACCCACTTCCACTCATTTCAGATCTTCTCGACGCTCCGAAAAGAGCTAAAATATACACCAAATTGGATCTCGCTCACGCTTATCATCTAGTCAGAATCGCAGAAGGTGATGAATGGAAAACCACCTTTCGGACCTGATACGGCTCTTACAAATGGAAGGTTATGCCGTTCGGCCTTCCAAACGCCCCTGCGGTGTTCCAGCGGTTTGTTAATGACATCTTCTCTGATATGCTCAATGTTTGTGTCATCATCTATTTAGACGACATTCTGATCTATTCTGATACGCCAGAAGAACACCAAGAACACGTCAAGGAGGTTCGTCGGCGGCTTCGCCATCATCGGCTTTACGCCAACCCTGAGAAGTGTGAATTCAATATGGATACTGTTGAGTATTTGGGTTATATTCTTTCTCCTGACGGATTGACTATGTCCAAGGAGAAAGTTCAGACAGTTCTAGAGTGCCCAGTTCTGAGGAAGGTGAAGGACATCCAGTCCTTCGTGGGTTTTGCAAACTTCTATCATCATTTTATCTATAATTATAGTGACATCGTTGTGCCGATGACTTGGCTTACCCGGAAAGGTGCACCTTGGATCTGGGACAGCAGCTGTCAAGAGGCCTTCAAAAATCTCAAAACTGCTTTTACTTCTGCGCCAATACTGGCCCATTGGGAGCCAAATCGCCCACTTATTGTGGAGACCGACGCTTCCGATTATGCCATTGCGGCAATTCTTTCCATCCAATATGCTGACGGTGAAATTCATCCTCTAGCCTTCCTTTCCAGAACGCTTCACGCTGCTGAACTCAACTATGATACTCATGACAAAGAGCTACTGGCCATCTTCGAGGCCTTTAAAGCTTGGCGTCATTATCTGGAAGGCTCAGGCGATCCAGTCGACGTCATCACTGATCACAAGAATCTTGAGTATTTTTCTACTACCAAGGTTCTTACTTGCCGACAGGTCCGATGGTCATAATTTTTACATCAATTTAATATGGTCATTCGCTTCCGACCGGGAAAACTCGGCGAGAAACCCAATTCGATAACTACATGCTGGGACATCTACCCTAAAGAGGGGGATATCGGCTACGCCCAAGTGAACCCTCATAATTTCCGTCCTATCTTTACTAATGAACAACTCACTGTGTCCCTTCGAGCTACTTTCCTGGAAGGCCCGGCTTCACGAGCCTCGATCATCATGGATATCGAAGCCTTACACCGGGCCATCATCCTCACCCTTCCCGCCGACCCAAGTTCCGTTGTTGGTTTGGAACTTGCTAAAGATCCTTCCAATGAACGTTGGAGCTTAGGTAGTGACAAGCTACTACGCCTTCACAACCGTATTTATGTTCCGAATCATGGCGACCTTCGCCTTCAAGTTCTCCGCTACTTTCATGATCACCCACTTTCCGGCCATTTCGGCCAGAACCGCACTCTAGAAGCTGTACGTCGTCAATATACCTGGCCCAAGGTCAGAGACTTCGTACGTGATTATGTTACTTCTTGCACTATTTGTGGTCGCAATAAGCCTTGCCGTCATCGGCCTTACGGCTTGTTGAAACCTCTGCCGGTTCCAGTCCGACCATGGGATTCCATCTCCATGGACTTCATTGAGCAACTGCCAATGTCGAATGGCTATACAGCTATCCTAGTCGTTGTAGATCGATCTTCTAAGCAAGCTATTTTCATTCCAACCTTTGACACCATTACTTCCGAACAATTAGCTGAGCTTTTTGTTATTCACGTTTTCTCTAAGCATGGTGTTCCTAATCATGTCACCTCTGATCATGGTTCCAAATTTGTTTCGGCGTTTTTCCGGGCTCTCCGTAAAGTGCTCTCCATGGAACTCCATTATACCTCTGGATATCATCCGGAAGCTGATGGGCAGACCAAGCGTGTCAATCAAACTCTTGAACAGTACATCAGGATCTATTGCTCCTACCAACAAGATGACTGGTCGCCTTTACTTCCAATCGCCGAACGCATTCCTTCGAGAGGAAATCCTTTTAGCTCAATCTCCTTACAAGGAACAAGCTGACAGGAAAAGAATCTCGCACCCGGAGTTCCCGATCGGCTCCGAAGTATTTGTTCTGGCTAAGCATATTCGATCTACTTGTCCTACTGAAAAATTCTCAGAAAAATATCTTGGTCCTTTCAAGATCATCAGTCGACCTGGTACTTTGTCTTATGAGCTCAAGCTCCCGGACTATCTTCGCTGCATCCATCCGGTTTTCCACCTCTCACAGCTGGAGCCGGTTACGCCGAACCCATTCCCGAATTGAACTCAATCTCCTCCACCTCCAATTGAAGTTGATGGTGAAGAGGAGTATAACGTTGCCGAAATTCTGGACTCCAAGCTAGACAGAAGGTATAAACGTTGTCCTCTGCATTATTATATTTGGTGGGCCGGTTACGAAGGTACCAAAGATGAATTCTCTTGGGTTGCTGCTGATGAATTACATGCTGACAAACTTGTACCGGCTTTCCACGCCCGATACCCTCACAAGCCTGGACCTTGATCACAAAAACAATTTATTCATTTCCCCGAAATTCTGCTCTCCGCCGATGCTTACTTTGCTGTGTCGAGAGGGTAAACACGATGATAGCAAATTGAGTGTTTATCCTCTTTCTTATATTGCTTACTCTCTTCTTTATATTGTTCATTTACTTGATCTTTCACTTGCATTTATACTACTTATACTTTGAACTAATAATTCATTTTGCCGCTCTGTGGCCCGGCTGTTTTCCGTTCAAGCAATGTCAATTTTTATGTATATACAAAAACTGAAAAACATGTATAACAGCAAGCAAGAGGACTACAAAATGATAGCAAGAAGGGCTGAGTCCGATGTCCAATATCTATACCACTCCTCTCTCTCCTTTCCCTTCTCCGACCGGGCCTTCTTCAGCGCTGGTTCACCCTCTTCCTCTTCTCCATGTTCCTGCTCCTCTTCCGCTTCTCCTTCTTTCTCCACTTCTCTCTCCTTTTCTGCTTCATCCTCCTCTTTGCTTTCCATGAGCCTCCTTCTCTTCTTTGGCAAACTTGAGGGTCTGGCCCCCGGCATTTCCGGGGGCAAATTCCTCTGTCTTGCTGCATCCATCATCAGCCAGTCCAGCTTCCTGTTGAAGTGGCAATGATAGGTGTTTGCGTTGACCTGACCTTCCTGAAGCTGCCGGTTATCAGCAAGCAACTGAGCCATTTGGCTCTCCAGGACGGCCAGATGCTCACCGGTAGGGTTGGAGCCGCCCTCCTTTTTCACCGCTGATGGATGGCCGGAGTACGAGCATTGTACCTTTGCATCATGACAGGGTTTACAAATTACTGAGCTCCTCTTGCCAGCCTGCATCTGACAAGGGATTTTTTTGCTCTTGCACCACTCGCAGGGTGCCCACTGTTCTTTGTTGTCGTCACCATCGCTGCTGTCATTGGCATCCTCACCCATGGGCTAAAAAAGTAAAAAGTCAGCAAGGAACTAGGTATTCATAGGTAAAGGGGAATGTACCTGGGCCTTGGCCTTACCCTTTCCTTTGCCCTTAGTCTTTGAGATCTCCACCACAGGCCTCCTCGGAGAAACAGAGACCTTGCTGACTCCTGGCAGTTGCCGCCTTGGCTAACCACCATCTCCGCTCCACAACTTCCTCCTCTTGTTGTTGTGCCCTGATGGCCCGCTCCTGCACCTCTTGCACCGCCTTCCTTCTAGCTGCTGCTGCCCTTGCAGCCTCTTCCTCTGCCTTCTTCTTTGCAGCCTCCACTGCCTTCTTCTCCTTCACCCTTCATACTCATTCTCTTGCCCTCCGCATAATTTCCTCCTCATCCTCCTCCTGGTCATTGTCCTCGATGATGGCGGGATTGGCAGACGACGGGGGTATGGGGCGTAATGTCTATTGAGAAGAAATGCCAGGACCTAGAGTTAATCCCATTACATATACTTCAGCAAGCCGAACAGATCACGGCCTCAGGTCTTACTAGTCAGACAAGATCAAACTATGCTGCAGGACTCCTCCGCTGGCATCAATTCCCAAGCCTATGTGTATGCCAGCCTCAGAAGTGCTTTTCGCAGGGTTTGTCGGTGCTCATGGCAGGTAGTGTTTTGGGAAGCACAATTCGATCGTGGCTTTCTGGTATACGGGCTTGGCACATTCTCAACAGAGCACCGTGGCCTTCAAACTCCGAATTTATTACTCTTGCCCACCGCGCTGCGAATATCAAAGGGAGTCTACACAAACGTCCACTTTGCAATCCAATCACTCTCCAACACCTACTCGTCCTCCATTCTGCTCTAAATTTCAGCACTCCTTTCCACTGTGCAATTTGGGCCATTGCCCTACTCTGTTTCTGGGGATGTTGTCACCTCAGAGAACTGACAATTCCTTCCAAATCTGCCTTTGATCCTAAATTTCATGTTATCCATTCAGGTGTAATCTCCGATTTCCTTCTCCAATCCTCATGGACTCGTATCAAATTCCATGGACTAAATCAACAAAGGAACTCAGCGCAGATGTTGTTGCATCCAGCCAATCAAACACTTTATGTCCATGCATAGCTTTCAAATGACATTGGAGGATGAACGCCGCTGTCCCTGATGGCTTTTCCTTATTCAGTTATATTGATGACTCGGGCTGCGCTCAACATATGTCAAAATCTGTATTCCTCAAATTCGTTTTCAATATCTGGTCCCGTGCTTCCATGCAACACATTCAGGGACACAGTTTCCGTATTGGCGGCGCAGTTGAACTACTACTCGCCGGTGTGGCACCTCATGTTGTAGCTGCAATCGGAGGCTGGACTTCTCTTGCTTTCCTGGTTTACTGGCGGCGTCTTGAGGACATTCTCATTTCTCAGGTTGCAGATGCATACGACAAGCATTGGGGTCGGGTATGTAAAGCAATGGAAGATTATGAGAAGACAAATAAGATCTCAAATACCCTTATTGACAGCTGCATTCGTGGCGAGGACATGGTATTGACAGATGATTCTTAACTTCAGTATGTACATAACACTACAATTCCAGTCTTGCAATAAACATATGTCTTGTATGCCCTTGACTCTGCTTGGGGGGCTTGCAGATGTTAAGCTGCCTGTGTTGGAGCCTCGGGCTCTGCTTGGGTGTGTCCAGGCCACTCACCATCCACGGGTGGGAGAGCGGAGCTGTGCCCCAGGCAAAACCTCATCCACTAGTTAAGAGCACCCATCAGTGCTCTCTACATTCCCCAGTGAGCTCGGTTGAGCAAATACTTATCTTATTCCGAGAGAAGGCAGCAGAGCTGTCTTCTCAGAGGATAAGATAAGATGTGGCGATGAGAGCGGGCGCTTATTGCTTTTGAACTATGCTCTCATCGTCGAAACTCACTCAAGCTCGTTTTTGTGATCCCACCCTCCCTTGGGCACAGAACTTTTGCCGTAACCCCTGCGGCACCAGTCCCATGCAGTGCCGCACAGTTCCGCACAGTTCCGCGCAGTTCCGCGCAACTTCATGCAGTTCCATGCAGTCTGTAAATATACAAATTGTGTCCAAAATCCTCCCACATAGTCATATTGCTTCTCAATTTGAGCTCCAGATGATGATATTGTACAATGAAGCTCTCTAGGTCCAATTGGATTTTCTTATCCTGAAAAACTTTGTTTTGGTGTCTTACTAACAATGATCCAACAATTGAGAGCAAAGATATGATTGAGCAGATATTCTGAAGTTGCTTCACAATCTTCAGATGTGACTCATTGGTATTTGTGAAATATTCTATGTAGTCATTGCCAATACTGCTATGTACCTGAATAGCAACAATCACATGAATAGTTTGAGGGGGTTTGTCTGTTTAATGGAACTCTCATTGCTCTGATTGTTAGTCAAAGCTGGGTGCGGAAATCACATGTAGGATTTGCACAAGTTATATGCAGATCCGCGCAAGTTACATGCAGGATACATGCAAGTTATATGCAGGTCCGTTCAAATTAAGTGCAGATCCGCACAAGTTAGGTGCAGATCCGCGCATGTCAGGTGCGGATCCGCACAAGTTACATGCAAATTCATGCAAATTGAGGCACAGAAATTTTGCAGTAACAGTTTCTGCAAAGTAACTGTCACACTCTATTGCAGTTTTGTTTATATTTAAATGTTTCTCAGTTGCCTGTGTCTGATTGTTCTAAGCTTACTTTTTGTGCAATTGTTTTATGCTCTCTTCCTATGTATCAAGTTCAGATATTAGTCCTTAGTCACATACACAAGTAAGAGACCAAGTCCCCTGATCAATATACATGTAATACCCCTGCCATGGAATGAATTTCATGTCTATGGCACCTGCGTCAAAATGGCATACTATACACTGAATATACTTGATGATATTCTTGGAGGCTCATCCACTCAACATTGCCCAGCACATGCTTGCATGTATACATTGTAGCTGCATGCTTCTGCATTGTGAATGTATACATATAGGGCAACTGCATGTGTCATTATCCTTACTTTAATTTTTCCTCCATTGTTACACTTATGTCCATAGTTTGTACACTTGCCAGAGATGTTAATTTAATCTGCAAAGTTGATCATGAGACCATCAAGAAGCCATTGAACTAGTGACCTAGTTCAACACAATTCCAAGAAACTACAAGAGTACTTCTCAACAGTGTTGTAAAGCCCCTTTGAGTAGAGAAATCACAACATGCTCCCACCAGACTAGAAGGCTGGTATACTCTTCAGCATTATATGAGTCAATCAATGTCATGCTACCCTCAGATACCATTGAAATTTTCAGCAAGAGATTGGATAACAGGAATGTAGTGAGTCTATTGTTTGATCCAACAGTCTCAATGAAGAGACCTCTTTCACCTCTCAATATCACACATTGTTGTCAAGGCCTGTAGTCATTGTCCATTATGTTGAATAACTGAGGATCTACCATTCCTTGTATCATTGATCAACAATTGAAAGGTGATAAGGATTACTTCAACATACATAAACAATCACTGTTCTCCCATTACTGAGACTAGTAAGCAAAATGGCCTGCTCTGTCACAAAGCGGCAGCGGCAGAGTGACTAAGCGGAGCAGGGAGGCGGAGCAACTAAACGGAGTGATAATGCGGAGCAACTAAACGGAGCAGAGACGGACTGGTCCCAAGATAATGACAGAGATATATTGAGTATTGTAGTCCTAGGTAACAATAAGTAAGCACATACCTGGTCCCAAGACAATGACAGAGAGGTCAAGATAAGGGATCAGGCTGTGAGGAGTTGGCTTTATATACATAATCCGATCTGCGAGAAATGACGATGTAATACTATACAGTTTAGGAACAAAGAAGGTGGCGGAAGCCAGTAGAAGGAGAAGGGTAATAGGTGGATCGGTAATTGATGATGGGGGTCAGGTGGACCAGTAATCGATGGGATTTGACAGTGATGTAATCGTACAAGTAAGGGCATCGAGACGATGAGAAAAGGAAAATGATAGGGGCTACGTACTTCATGACATTACCCCCCTTCTTACGACCATTGCCCTCGATGGTCAAGCCTTTGCTGCTGTGGGGTGTTTCTTGTGGAAGGCTCGAACGATCTTTGGAGCGCGGCTGAGGTTGGGTGCTGGCTCCCAGGAATTATGCCCTGCGTCGTAACCCTTCCACTTGACCAGGTATTCCAACCTCTTCCACCGGACTCGACTGTCCAGAATTTCCTCTACTTCATATTCCGGTTCATCTTCATCCTCTAGGTAGACTGGCTCTGGTGGTGTTGGTATTTTGCCATTGATAGCGTTACCTTTCCAGGGGTACAGTTTGTCAACATGGAACACAGGGTGAATGCGGTCGAGGGAGATCGGGAGGTCAAGGCGATAGTCCAGGGGTCCGATCTTCTCCAAGATCCGGTAAGGTCCAAGCTGCCGATCTCCTAACTTCTCACTGGATAGTTGGAGGTTGATGTCTTCCGCGCTGAGCCAGACAAAATTTCCGACTTTGAACTGGTGAGCTTTCCGTTTTCCTTGTTCGTATCCCTCTTTTTGCTGCTTTTTTCCTAAGTGCAAGGCGGCCCCTGCATCCTGTCGGGCTTCTCGGAGTATCCGTATGCGGTCATCTATGGCTGGGATCCCGCTACGTTGTCCAACTGGGATGTTGAACAGAGGAAGATATCCATAGGTTAGCTCAAATGGGGACATGCCTAGTGCAGAATGGGTTCGCGAGTTGATTACGAACTCTGCCATGGGGAGGTGCTCTGCCCAGTCATCCTGTCGACGGCCTACGTAGAGTCGAATGTATTTTTCTACTTCTTGGTTGGCGCGTTCGGTTTGACCATTAGACTGAGGACGGTACCCGGATGTAAGATCTGATTTTATTCCCAGTCTAGCAAGTAGGGATCGCATGAGTTTGGCTGCAAACTGAGGCCCACGGTCAGACTTGAAGTGGAGAGGGAGACCATGAAGACGGAAGATTTCCTTGTAGTAGATGTCAGCGACACCTTCCGCAGTGATGGAGCTGGTACATGGAAGGGCATGAATTTGTTTCCCGTAGAGGTCTGTGCAAACTAGGACTGCATCATATCCTTGGGAGTTTGGCAATTGCGTTATCAGGTCCACCCCTACCTCTTCCCATAGGCCCAAGGGTACATCCAATGGTTGAGTTATGGCTCATGGGTGTCGTTGGATCTTTTTGCGTGCGCATGTCTCACATCCGTCTACGTACTTCTCCACAAAGGAACGCAGTGTCGGCCACCAGAAGTGAGTGCTAACTAGATCAAGTGTTCCATGGAGCCCAGGGTGTCCAGCAGTGGGATGGTCATGGCATTGGCATAGTACTTTGGTGCGCAGATCATTGTCTGCTGGCACATATACTCGACCTCGGTAGTATACCAGACCGTTGTCCTCTTCCCATTCGGCAATTCCATTAGCCAAGTGTTGTAGTCCGTGCTCTTTCACTGTCTTGAGACCTTCCAGTACCTGTGCTTCCCGCTGTGAGGCTTTCCGGATGCGATCCTCTAAGGGGTTCCGTAGGATAGAGGCTGCAATTTTGGTGAAATGGTTGGGCTTAAGGACCGTCTGCTGTCGATTATCCTCATTGTCTAGTACCTGGTGGGCTGCCATACGGGAAAGAGCATCAGCCTGAGTGTTTATTCTACCAGGGCGGTGGATCATGTGGAAGTCAAACCGTGAAAGGTATAGAGCCCAGCGAGCTTGTTGGCGGGTGAGGTCTTGAGCTGTGTGCCAAAATTCGAGGTTAGAATGATCAGTGATGATGTCGAATGGCTGGGGTAGTCCTTCAATGCTTCTATGATGGCTAGCATTTCTTGGTCGTAGATCTCGTAGTTTCGTTCCGCTGGTTGCATTGAGGCTGATCTAAAGGCGACAGGATGCCATTGGCCATCATCTTGTTTTTGCATGAGGGCACCACCGGTGGCAAAGCCTGATGCGTCTACTTCGATTCGGGTCAGTCTGTCTGGAGTCCATAAGGCTAAAATGGGTGCAGAAATGAAGGCTTCTCGAAGGGTGTCAAATGCTTTCTGCTGAGTATCGGCCCAGTTGAAGGTGATGTCTTTCTTGGTCAGGTCGTTCAATGGTCGGGCTATCCTGGCAAAGTTTCGCATAAATCGTCGGTAGAAGTTTGCAAATCCCAGAAATCCTCGCAGCTCTCGAAGGTTATTGGGGACTGGCCAGTTGCGAACAGCGGCTACCTTTACTGGGTCCATTCTCACCTCCCCTTCGGATATGATGAGGCCTAGGTATTCAATCTGTTGTTGTTCAAATTCGCATTTTTCTGGGCGTAAATACAGATCATGCTTTTCCAGGCGGGTTAGTACTTCCCTCACCATTTGTTGGTGCTCCTGAAGGTCGTTACTGAAGATGAGGATGTCATCTAGGTAGACAGCCACCTTGCCCGCTGCAATGAGATCTGCGAATATAGCATTCATAAGTGCTTGGAACGTGGCAGGGGAGTTCGTAAGTCCAAAGAACATAACCTTAGGCTC
>MU823955.1:0-12796 GCA_027921425.1 Lentinula novae-zelandiae | reverse complement strand
GCGTTTCCTCTTTGAGTTGGTCACCTGATGAGGAGCGTCGGAAGGAGACACTTTTCCGTTCGAGAAAAATCCGCAGACCACTGACCAGTGACTTTAGCACCCCAAATTAAAACACCAGAAAAAGCTCGCTGCTGTTATCCAGTGGAGCAATTTTGACAAACGCAACAGGTATCCGTTATCCCAGTCCCAGATCGAACGTCGATGATCCAAGTAATTGATCGTGTTCAGAGCAGGTGGGTAGTCCGAGTCGAGAGGTGGGAGACAGTCTGAACAGAGCAGGAGCGGGGGAGTCGGAGGATCCCAGAGCCGTTGAGGGTCTTTACCTGAATTGACCCCCAAGTTCAACTTTCAATGTCACTGACAGTAGAACGAATACAAATATAGTTCCATGCATGCATTGACTTGAAAGTCACGAGGTCTGTATCCTGTGTGAGGTTTATTAAAAGACATTCCCTGGACTGTTATTACTAGTACAAGCCATGGCATTAGTATTAGTATGAAAGATGGTGGGATCTGGTGGGATGAACAGTAGGATCAGATCCTTATCCAAGTTCACTCAAAGATTTCACATATCCATTGCCCCACTCTAGTGTTCTTGTACACAGAATTTATAGAATGGGATATATTGTCTGCCAGTGGAGGATTGTCTAGTATCTGTAGACATTTACACTACATCATTATTGAAGTAACTGCCAGTGCTGTTGTGTGCTACAGCACATATTGCAGCAACTGGCCCAAACAAACATGAGGAAGAATGTCAAACACATACAATATATACTTTATATATTCATTTCCCAATAGGAAGTAGTCCTTGTTGCTTCCAGTATGCAATCCAAGCAGTTACTTGTCTCTCTCCAATCATCTCATCAGCATCATTAAGCAATTTGCGCATTGTGCTACTTTGCTCCACACTTTTCTTACTTGAAAGCCATGGCCACCCGCCGCATTCCCTAACTCTACCAGTTCCATTGTTGTCTGTCCCATTCGGACTTTTGGCACCAAAGTCACGGATACGATCCAAAAGAGCAAAAGCCGGCTGTGCAAAGAGGCCAGAACAAATGTACAATTAGTCATTTTTTTTCCTGTAGTTTGAAAAAGGTCACATTGTGCTAAACTCACATAGCTCTCACTCATTTCAGTCCCATTCCCATCAACAACTTCCAATGAGCCCACCCACTCCATGTATGGTTTCATCTCCATTGCTTCTCCAGTGTTTTTCAAGGGAAGAAGATCCTTGAGCATGATTTCCATAATTGATGTCCAAGTCACTGGTCTAGGATGAATGATATTAAGGACCGGGGGTGGTGGGGAGCTTGTAGGATCCAATGTAATCTCTATCACAATGCATGCCACCTTATCTATAGGTATCCATGACACAATCTGTTTGTGATACTAGTTAAACCTGCATTATATCTTCATAAAATTGAACCGTACCCCTCCTATGTCTGGAACTGCATTCAATGATAAAGAGGTCCTTGTGACTTTGGGAATCCATTCTTTGATTGTCCAGGAGCCAGATTCCGAAGCTCCACAAAGTTGCCCTACTCGGTAGACTGAAGCTTGAAGACCACTCATAGAGACCAACTGAGATATCAAAATATTCAAGAGGAAATTACAGGGCAACAAGCTCTAAAAAGAATTCACCTTTTCAGCCACATATTTGCTCTCTCCATATCCAAACATTGCTGCCTGCCTTGAATTTTCCAGAATTTCCTCTGGTACCTCTTCTTGGCCACCTGTTTCAGAAATCCAGTTCTGAGCAGAGGCAATGCTTGAAATAAATGTATATCGAATACTCGAGACCCTTGATGATGAATATGCAAGGTCAATCAAATTCCTAGTGGATTCGATATTTGGGATGAAGTTTTTCAGGGGTGCATTCAAATCCAGCTGCCACGCATTGTCAATAATTACTGTTATTTCTTCCCGGAGGTCTCCATATGTTGCCAGATCCAATCCCAAATCTATCTGGGAAGCATCTCCTTCGATGAAAAAAAGTTTAGGTGTGTCCAAAAGAGTAAGATCGAGGTTATGGTTGGAAAATGCAGCATGTTGGCGTTCCCGGATAGTTAAAGCATCAGAGGGACGATTGAAGGCATATATCTTCTTGACACCTGCACTCTTCACAAGCTGCACTAGGATATATGATCCGAGAGCACCAGTTGTACCTGTAATCAGAACAACGGAGTCATGAATAAATGGGCCTGAGAGCTTGAGACCATTAGGGTCAAATCCCAAGGAGTATTTAGATATAAGTGCATCCATCTCTTGAGCTGCTTCATCAGTGTTCCGGGTATGCGGCTGTTTATCTGATTTATGTATAGACTGCGTCGAAGTTTCCATGAGCTGGGCCCTTGCAATAAGGTCTGCTACTGTCATGTCACTTAGAAGTTGCATCTGTGACACGACCAGATAGGGTTTCAAGCCATAAGCCAGGCGGCCAGCTTCAATTGAGGAAAGGCCATATGAGGTCAGAGGTACCTCATTTGAAAGTTCATCAGAAGGAATGTCAATGAACTGGGTGACCAGGGAGCGGATAAGGTCATGAATATCAACCACCTGGGAGGTGGACTCCTTGGGAAGGGTGTTTAATAAGCAGAGATGGGCATATATGTTGGAGGGCCCAATGGTTTTGGAAACAGTGTCAAAATTATGTGGGGGCACATAAACATCAAAATGCTTCTCTGCAAGCTTCAGTATGCCATCTTCGATCCAATTACATAGTTCTGTCATTGTAATGTTATTCAGTTCAAAAATTGATATTACATGGGAAATCCCAGACCTCACCTGAAGCTGAGCATGCAGTAAAACTCAGGTGAGAAGCTTGAGTTTCATCTACTCCCCTGATCATTGAGGAGGTATCATTAATAGCAGGTGCTGCAATGGAAAAGGCATTTCTATATTGTCTTAATCTGCCATCTAAAGCAGTATTGGCACTGGAAAGAAGTTTTTGTTAACTTTTGAAAATAAGATATTTATGCATGAACTTTCAGTCACCTAGTGTAATTTGATTGTCCTGAGTTTCCCCAAATTGTCATGCTTGAAAGTGACACAAGGAAATCAAGCTTCTTGATATCTACAACTTTCTCTAAGGCATCTAAAGTCCCAATCTTTGACTGAAAGCTTTTTCTAAAGCTCTCTGTATCTTGGTCAAAGAACAGTCGATCATCAAAGGAAGCTGAAAGTAACAAAACACCTGCTAATTTCCCTTGCATTGGGGCAACCAACTTACCCATGGCAGTACTATCTGAGCCGTCAACTGCCTCCATAGCAAGTGTAAGCTGTGCCCTTCCTTCAAGATATTCAAGGATTCGAGAGGAAAGGCAGTCTGACATTCTGTCTATGCTTTGGCGTCCTGAGCGTGAAGTTAACACAATGTGCCGTGCACCTTTCTACAAAAGACAAGCATGGTCTGTTCATGTCATAGGTAGCTCAAGAATAGGAAACACAGACCTCATACATCCACAGTGCTGCAAAGGGACCAAAGCTACCCAAACCACCTATCAAAAGATAGATTTTATTAGGATCTAGATTGAGCTTGGTATTTTCGAGCTTGGTATTCTTAATATCATGAGGCTGGGCCATTTTCAAATCCAGATTAGAATCTGGAAATTGTAAGGGCAGTGAAGCTTCAGACAATGATCTAGTGAGGAGCTCCAACATGTAACCTGCAAAATGAGAATGCCTTCTGAGATGTGTCAGAAGATGTTTGGTGGTAGTCCAGTAAGTGACTTGAGTTTCCTCTGGCAGGTAGCTTTCAAGCAGCTCATTGTGGAGCTTGAGTCCAGAGATTACAATGTCTTCACACTGAATCTGGGCATTGAAGAGTGTGATTGGGGTAATGAGGGATGGTAGACATTTAATGAACTGGGCTAGGCCAAATATCTTCAGCAACTCTACAGCAACTGTTCCAGTGAATGTATCACTATGAGTAACAATAATCCTGGCACGGAAATGAGTAGGATCATTCAGAGCATTGATTCCAACAGCAAGTCCGACAATCATTGCTATCGGAGCAATTTGGGCCAGCAGAAAGGAATCAAAGTCAACACCAAATCTGGTGAAGAATCCATCTATCAATGACACTCTCCCACCAGATGGCTCACACAGAGCAATACCCACAACCCTTGCACCCTCTAAAGATGATCGATGCCCCTCTGTCACAGTGCCTACAACTCCCCATAGTCCATCATAAAATGGAGAGGAAGCACTGACTTCAATCATCACATCTGCAGAACAAGGGAGGTAGGAGTGGGATGACATCCTTGCACTGGGCCCAGTCATTGGAATGATTCTTGGAACAGAGATATGAAGATTTTCCCCAATATAAAACTCATTCTCTGGCCCAACTGGTGGCAAGTATTTGTGGATGATGAATTGGCGAATAGAGCTAGAGTAGTAGCAAGGAGAAAATGATGCACCCCGCAGGTTGAAATTAGGGAACTCTCGGATAAGTGTTCGGAAGAGGCCAGAAAAGGCATCTGTATCTGGCCCTTCCGATGTCACAATCCAAATTGGAGATAAGTCTTCTTCCCTGATTGTTTTGAGGTGTTGTTGAAGGATCATTTCCCTCCCAATACCATATTCAATTATGAGAGGGAGCTCGAAAAAAGGCAGTGATATCTCAGGTGGGATGATTGGTACAATGAATGGTCTTCTAGCCTCCAATATCCCCACGTTTCTTGCCACCACCGGTACAAATCTAGGTTCAAAATTCAATACCATGAGCTGTTCCAAGAGTGAGTTGAAGTCCTTTTCATAGAGGGGTGTGATCAAAAATTTTAAGACTATTGATCCACCAGGGACTAAATGGAGAATAAGAGCTTGTAGCAGCCCTTCATTTATATTTGGGACCTCCAGTAGAGTGTTAGTGGTGATCAGATCAACAGAGTAGGGTAGCCTATCCATGTCTGTTAGTGAAAACTGATATGCAATCACATTTCTCAGTGTTGGTAGGGTGTCACTTGAAGCGGCAAAGTGGGCTCCTGAGGTTGCTGAAGTAGCAAGAGTGTACAAAGGTTGAAGTCCACCAGCCTTGATTACCATATTGGTTAGGGTCTCTCCAAAAGGTTCAAAAGCTATAAAACATTGAGACACAACATTTGTTTCAGATACAACTGACATTCACCCAAATGATGAATCTCAACTATATGAAGACATTTCCGGTCACATTTGTTGATTGTGTAGTCGAACAGCTTTTTACAATATTCCAGAACTGGGGTGCTTGAGAAATTAGCATTTTGCAACTCTCCCTGATCTAAGTCAAGATCAGGATCTCTCTAAATGTTGATCTATAAGCTATACTCCATACACTGGTGAATAAACTCACAGAAATTCCGTATGTTTGATATTGCAACTCAAAACGCATATGTACGGCCTCAGGAGGGATATGAAAATATTGCTGAACTATAAAACCTTGTATTGTGCAAAATAGCAGTCCATCAGGAGCAATAAGCTCAATATCATAGACGAGGTTATCTGTTTCTGGTAATGAGTCTAGTAATGTAATGAAAAACTTACACTCACCAGGATTCCATTGCTTCAATTTAATGTGGGCAAAAAAGTGTTCCGCAGATAGCACTGAATGATTGAACTTGTCGGAGAGACTTATGCAATTCACAACAGATGGGAGATAGTATATGTTTGGATCAGTTGCCTTAGTCAATAATGGATGAACACAAGCATGGAAGCAGGAGTCAAGAATTGCTGGATGGAGGATGTATTTCCCATCACTAGGACCCCTCCATTAATCATGTTCACATAATCCAAGTTCATCTGCTTACCTGGATAGAGTTTCATCAAGACTCTTGACCCGTACAAGTGCCTCACGTTCATAAATGAAAATTTGGTCAATCCTTTTGAAACTGTTCCCATACTGAGCAAAGGAACTGAGGTGTTGATAAAAATCTAAGCATGTTCGGATTAAGTTTAGGAGGACTGTTGAAATTAAGCAATGTCACCATTTTTATCGTAGGCTGTGAAGTATTCCATCAGTTCTGAGAGTTGTACAGTAGTTGGAGAACTGCAGTCCACAAGATTGTTGGAGAAATAACCCTCTGCATGTATTTTCCATTCATTGACCTACATTGCACAATTATTAGCAAGCTGCATCAGGTGCATGGTGCGGAATTGTGGAAAGATATACATTATGATGAAAGAACAAAGGTGAAGAAGGAGCCATGCATGATCTGACTTCATATCTTGACCCCTCAACTTCAATAGCCACTAAAGGAGGGGTCAATGATGTAAGTGGTAATATTGAGTGAAACTTGATTTTCCACAAGGTCCTAACTCCTAGTTCAAGTCCCTATAATTTCTGTTAGTGTCACAGTCTACCATGTGATGAGTGGAAGGTCCTGTACCATTTCTATGAATCCTGCAGCTGGCATGATAGGTTGTGAGTTGATTATATGTCCAGCAAGCTCAGGGTGAGTGTTAACATTAATGCGTAAATCGGGATAGTTCAGTGGCCCATTTCTGGGACTTATTTGTCGAGACATGACTCTTGAGACCTCAGGCCAGTACTCGATATGTTTCTTCACAAAAGGGTAAGCGGGAGTCTTGACCCGGGCAACCCGATCTGAACAGGGGTATATAGTCGAGAAATTGACAAAATTGTATCCAGCAACTATGATGCTTCCAAGGGCAGTCAACACCGCATACTCTTCCATGTCTGCTATGATATTCTTTGAACGACGCATTGGGCAGACATAAGAAGATGCCAGGACACCTGCTTCCTGGACATATGCTGCCAGAACTGGATGTGGGCCCATTTCAACAACATATACTCCAGGATTCGATGCAGTGAGGGCATCCATTGTCTGAGTAAACAGAACTGGATTTCGAGTGTTTGTCCAAAAGTAGTTTGCATCGAAGTCCTCAATGATCCTTCCGGTGCAGGTAGAATATGTTTTTTTCTTTGGTTTATGGCTCCCTGGATAGCGAGCGAAAACTTCTTCAATGGCACTGCGGTACTGTGCTTCACAAAGCTCCATAGCTCGAGAATGTACTGGGACTTTAGTCATTATTTTTTTTGCCAGAAATCCCCCTTGTTGGGCAAGGAGGATAGCGTCATCAATGAGCTTGGAATGGCCAGAAATTGCCACAGCATTGAGACTGTTGTAGCATGCAACTTCCAGAACAAACTGTGGCTGCGAACGAGCTGTGATACTCCGCACAATGTGATGAGCATCTTCTCTGGAACATGATATTGCTGCCATGGTCCCATCTACATTGTCTTCCACAATCTTCATTGCCTGTCCACGGGCTATGGCAATTTCAAATGCCATTTCTTTGGTGCCTGCACCAGAAGCATACTATACAACTACTTAGCACAATCAATCCATAGATCATATAGGGATAGTGCTTACTATAAGTGCTACTTCCCCAGCTGAATGTCCAATAAAAATATCTGGATCCACACCAAAACTGACCATCAGATCGAATAGGGCAATATGTAGCATGGTGAGAGAGGGAATGACTATCGAGATAGGCCAGATTGGAGGAAGGATTTTTGCATCCAGTGATTCACCAAACAAACCATATTGGTGGATCATAGACTTCCCTGTGTGAGCTTGATATATCACATCTAGATCCAATATTGACTGACGGAATATAGCATAACGTTGGAAGAGCTGACGGCCCACTGGTATGAAGAGTTCAATGAAGTCATACTTCTTATTAATGAACAAGACATACTATTGAGATGCTGTGGGCCTTGACTAGAAAACAAGAAGGCAAGCGGCGGTTTAGTGCGAGAAGTCAAAAGAGGTTGTGAAAATATGAAGTTGCCACTGCCTGGTTTGCCAATCATAAAGCTTCTCCAAGTCATCTGCCGCACCCTTCTGCCATAAACTAAAGAGTAATCAATGGCAAGGTTGGGGTTCAATGTCAGTGTGGCTTTGATATCCTCCGCAACAGCTGCACAGGATCGAGGTGACAAGCCACCAGCAAGTAAAAGAAAAAGACCTTGGAAATCATTTTTAGAAGAAAGGTTTTGTAATGGTGGACTTTCCAGAACAGCGTGTGCATTCACTCCGCCAATGCCTGCACTGCACATTGAGATTAGTAATTTTCCTGATTGGTTCTTTGGTACAAGTGTCTCTTCTGCCATTGGAACACACAGACGCCAGTGATCCCAGTGAATAGCATTGTTCCTTGTTTTCAAATTTACCTGAGGGGGAACTTGTTTGGTTTCGAGAATTGAAAGAACTTTGGACAGTGAGGCCAGGAAAGATGCAATCTCCATATGTCTATAAATTAAGGCCTGAGTATGATTAATCATTAGTATCAAGGAAACATATATACCCAATGTTCCCCTTAACACTACCAATTAATAGACTACCATTGCGTGAAAATTTTTCTCCAACCCAGTTTGCCTCAACAGGATCACCAACAGCAGTACCTATAACTCTATGATTACATGATCCATTTTCAAAAATAGTCTCATACACTTACCAGTACCATGGACCTCAACATAATCAACATCGACTGGACTTCTGTCAATCCCATCATATGCCCGTTCCATGGCATCTGCTTGAGACTCTGCAACGGGAGCATTCACTGGTGCAAGAGATCCACATGCAGAAACACCTGTCCCTAGGATCTGGGGACTGTTTCAACTTTGTTCATGCTAACATGAGTGAACAATAAACTTACTGTCCCATAGATATAGTCTCTGTCATCAATAGCCTGTTGGAGTGGCTTCAATACAATAGCAGCAGCACCTTCAGCACGTGCAAATCTTTGATTATTTCAAGATGCTTTCTGTAATACCAAGAGCAGAATGGGAAGAACTTACCCATTTCCATCTGCATCAAATGGTTTACATGTACCATCTGGTGACAAAATTGATGCTTGAGTGTAGAGTGCAAAGTCAGATGCACTGGAAATACAATTAATTATCAGTGTAATTTGATAGTGATCATATTGGATGACATACCGTAAATTAAGTTGACATCCTGCAACTAATGCAACCTTACACTCGCCATTTCTGATTGCTTGAACAGCTAGGTGAGTTGCAACTGCAGTGGAGCTACATGCAGTATCAACAGGAATAGATGGTCCCCTCAAATCCAAGTGATAGGAGATCTTGTTTGCAATCATGCAGGGCAGCCCAGCAACAGATCCTTTTGGCTCGAATTCATCCTAATGCAAAGCAGTCAGATATTTCCATTGAAGTTTGCTCAGATCCTACCGGTTCTGCCACAGATTGTAGGTCAAATGCAGTTCCAGATGCATAGCATCCTACATTCTGACCACGATAATCTATCCCAGCATCCAAAAAAGCCAAAAAACTGAGTTCAATAAGTCGACGAGTGCTTACGCTCATGGCGCGAGCATCTTTACTCCCAATGCCGAACTCAGCAGGATCAAACAATCCAATGTCCTTCAAAAATGACCCCTGAGAGGCAATGATTTTTCCTAACCCCTTGCCATGCCATCTATAAAATAAGGAATGGGGTGCATATTATAAGTGTTTTACAGTAGATATAATTAATCCATACTCTTTGATATTTAGGCGCTCTAGAGGAATGTCTTCATAGGACTGCTTCTTTGATTTAAGAAAATCATAGAAGTTGTCATGGTCAAGGTTGGTAGATGAATGTTTGCCACTTGGGATTTCTGCTGCGATCCCTATCTGTTAGATCAAATTGTAATGTGAGAAGCATTCAGTTATGTGGCAAGGAGCATACAATAGCAACTGGTTCTTTGGGCATAGTTCGAGTGTCAGAACTGCGGTTTAGTGAAATGTTCCAGTTCTTCACTTCATTTATGTATGTTTGCAGACCACCGATATTACTTGAATAAGCAAACCTTGACGTTACATTCTGAAGCTGGGAATGCAACAAAAAAGGCAAACATGAGAAAAACTACAAAGCACTCTCACACCAGAGATGTAACTTGATTTCAATCCAATTATCAGTGTAACAGTTCATCGGAAACTTTCAACGGAATCCTGATCATCACACAGATGATAGACAAAATTCTGATCAACAAAAAGATTGATAGATTTATTTCTGTTAATCATCATGTATAGCGATGCTCCTTACAGCGGGTTCGGAAAATGATGACAATCGCGGAACTTTTATTAGCCCGTAAAATAAAATCAAAAGATATGCATCGCCTACCAAAGAAAATTTGCCCAGATGAGGAAGTAGTTGATGTTGTACTGAATGCTATCAAAAACTACCCCATACCTAATGGCTACATACAAGTAAAGGTTGTTCCTAACGCTTCAGAAATAACCCTTAGGATGAGCTGAAGTGGCTCTAGACACTCCACACCCCTCCTGGATCTTTGTGCTATAATTGCAGATGCCCTGTTCAGCATCTTTCCCTGGCTGATCAGGTAAAAATCTCATACAAATGTGCGGTATCTGCTGGTATCCGACGCAAAAGCTTGAGTACCTTTTTATTTTATGTTATTTTTTGAGCAGAAAAAAAAATCGCATCTGTCATCATTAATATTTTCTGAACATGCTGTAATCAGATTATTTATGGAATGCCTTTCATATCCAATGACACACACCTGAATTCTACTGAGTTAAAACTTTCAAGTAATCTATCAGGCGATGATTTGATGGATGCTGCATGAAATTTGACAGTTGGAGCCTCTTTTGGTTCCCGGCAGTGATGCAGGAGCGATAGTTTGGACCATGAGTCAATGTGGGATTGTAAGTTGCTTTTAGTGGAGAAATCAATGGACTTAATGAGTCTGTTGATTCAGTCTCCATTGAGATTATGGAGGTGAGGGTAGGCAGTGGTTCCCTGAGAGGTGGGTAATAGCGTAGTCTGGATCCGAGAGCCAACACGGGAAGCCTGAGTTGCGGAGATTGTTGTTCTCCTTGAGGGCTAGTGATGAGTAACTGCTGCGAGCTACTTTGAACTCCTACAAAAAAGTACAGGTTTTCCGGATGAAGGACTGAGGCTACATAATATCCATATAGATACTGGAATCTCATTTGGCCGCTCCAACAACGACCCCGGGGAACAAGCAGAAAATATCCTCATACTCTGATTAGAAATTCCCGCTCAACAGAACCCACCAACTTTTGTTACATCATGATCCTACTCCAACCAACAGAATGGGTAGACAAATCCTTCGCAGTCTGATGAAACTCTGATTATTTCATAATGATACGGATGGCAACAAATGAATGGAAAAGATTTTGCACCCCGTTCCATCAACCAATCGAAAACTACACCTTGCTTCTCGGAATATCTTGTTATATATGGGGAATGAAACTGAGATGGAAGACATCCGTAAACTTCGAGATTGAGAAGCTTTCATATGTTCATCTTTCCAACTGAGCATGTAATACCAACCTGAGACACAAAGCGTAAGAACTATCCTAGTATTATCCTGCTGTTAGACCAAGTTTAATCATAGAACTGACAAAGTATAGTTCAAGATCGATCAACTAATAATTCTTGATCGTGAGTAATTACTTCTTGCTTAAGATCAACACCTTTGAGAAAACTCACTCGCCAGTACTATCCGCGGCTTTGTAGCAAAATGATTGATGTACGGAATGGAGCCGAGTTTCAGGGTTTGATTTAACGGATACACCTTTCATTAGTCAGTTGTCTAAATGAATCTGGGGAGACATATAATACTTGTGTCCGAAAAATGTCATCCCCCAGCAATCATGAACAACGCTGTAAATGCTTCCCTTCCTAACCCTGTGGTATATCTCAACTATCTCCCCCCAACAACTGCTGCACAGTTTGAGGTCGCCCGAAACCTATACCTTGCAACATTAGGAGTACTGAACTTGTGTATGGTAAAAACATGAATCTAATGCGTGTAACAGGCCTTCATATGGGATATGTTATCATCAATTCCCCAAGACTTAGTTTTGATCAAGAACATGAATTTTAATGTCTTGGTCTACATTGTTTCCCGGTATGCAATGTTGTGTATGCTCCTACTAATCAACCACCTCACATTTCTGTTGGCAGACTCTCAGCTTTGGCATATGTATTACTATCTGTGGTTGCAAAAAGTATGACCACCTTCCATTTTCTGAGAACAGCCATTGAATTCGATATCAGCCACTCCCATCAGCAATTGTACCGCAATAGAGCTGGGTGTGACATGCAATTGGGTGGTATCTACAACATTTAGTTCCTTCCTCTTTCTTCGGCGTGTCAATGCCGTATATTCAAATTCTGCCATTGTTTGTTACTTTTTCACATTTCTTTGGGTTGCAAACATAGGAATTTCGATCCTTACTCCATTGGGTGCTCATGCTGGAGCACTGTCTAATAGTGGGTATTGCCTCAATAGTGGTGTCAAGCACTACGTTGTTGGTGCTACTGCATTTCCACTAGTCTTTGACTCATTTGTATTTCTGGCTATTTCATATCGGCTGATGGTCATCAACAATGATGATCCTCATGGCACAGCACAAAATTGGGGTCCTTTCTTGAAGGGTAAAACCCTTCCACGTTTATCCAGAGCCGTTCTGCAAGGTGGACAACAGTATTATCTGTAAGTTGCCAGTAATTATTAATCATTCAATCTGAAATCAATGCATATGAATTAGGATTACTGTTGGCATGAACATTCTCATCACTGTCCTCATTGCTACACCATCTGTCCCTCCTGTTTATGAGGCAGCATTCACTATTCCTGATGTTGCACTCACAAGTTCAATGGCATGCAGGGTATATAGAAATCTGTACCTTGAGGCCCGTGGACCTTCCTTGTTCCTAAACTGTACAGTATCACATCATCATTTCTTGCAGATCAGATTATGTATAAATAGTCAAACCCCCACAGCCTGGTCCCT
>MU823952.1:0-12906 GCA_027921425.1 Lentinula novae-zelandiae | reverse complement strand
CAGCTAACCGCGTTGACAGGACCTCACTGCAGTTGGGACCCGAGGGCCTCTGGCCCTCTTCCCCAATCTTAGTGCACACAATACCTGTATAGATGTACTTATATTTCCCTGCTAGATAGTTACGCCTACAATACACATGCATCTAGCTAAGTTCAAAGAAGTGTATTGTTGTCTGTTTGTTCACCATTTAAGTGTTGGAGTTGCCGCACCTACCGTCCCGTAAGGTGCATTGAATGGTCCCGGAATCCGACAGTCGCTAGTCCTTGAACAACAAATATTTAATAGAGCTTATCAGCAACGCACAGCAAACTACTTTTCTTGGACAGAAAACTGCCAAGCATATACTCGAAAATTCAATGGGTGGAGCTCTCCATCTACATTTCTCAGTGAGTGGAGCTGCTGACTTTTTAAGAGGATCGGGGATCTTTGCAACGTGGGGTAACTTTGCAGTGGACTTCTAATGAGCTCTAATGAGCTCACATTACCATGGTTTGATGGCGTAGTTGGTTATCGCATCTGTCTAACATCTTGACCTTTTCCAGTGTTTCACAGAAGGTCCCCGGTTCGAGCCCGGGTCAAATCATGACAATGTATGTGAAACTACTTTTTCTTGGAATCATCTGCATTTCACTCCACTTAAGTACATGGCAATATTTCGAGGTATGTAGGTACCTGGCGACCGTAAGTCAATTACAGAATCTAGGCGATCTATTTTGAGTATGAATGTTTCTAAGAACGGTACCAGGCCAAACAGGATCAACTTCTAGCAAAACAATCCAAGTCTTCGTATTTACTATGATTTCCTGCATATACGGCCTCCATCCTCCATCTCCCATGACCAACACGAACAAACGCCTCCGGTCGCACGATAACGACAAGGCTCTGAGACAACATAGTCAATGGGAAACCGCGTTATCCGGAGGAGGGAACGGACTTGATGCACGGTCTGAAAAGTTTGAATCATGCATGGTGTCCGGTCAGGTAAAGCAGGATACAAGTTTTCGGTGGGCAGTGATGATTTGAGAGCGAAGCCGAACTGAAGATGAAGCACAGTTCTGAGGACAAATTACGAGAGGGAAGTCTCATACATAGCACACTCGTCCACGTATGTTCTTGAAACCCTCCACTGAATGCTGATCTTAAGTCAGACGCTCAGGTCCACCCGACGTTTCCCGTTCATGTCGACTGCTCACGATGCGATCGGAATATCTAGGTTAGAAACAACTTGAGATCCAGGTCATTCTCCACGTCGATGCATTGTGTGGCACTGTCCCGTTAGGTATGTCGAATCGTCCCGGAATCCCGCAGTCACAAGTCCTTGGACCACAGATGAGAATAAACATGAACGTTGATAAACTCCAACCAATCGAATTTGGGGCATACCATAAGAATGATTTATCGTGTGGACACATTCTTCCGTTCTGGGTCTTTGAAACACGCTTTGTTGCCCAACCACAAGCTTGAGAAGTCGTGGAGCACATGTACAGGGTTTTTCTTTTGATCATCCTCCTGGGGCAATGGGTGGCCGACTGTCGTTCCAAGATCCCAGTGAATCCAAGCACGATCACGCCAAATCGTTGAGTTGTCAACAATAATAGCTTGAAGAAGCGAGCTATCTACACATCTGGAAATCTCGCGAAGGAGTGAAAGGTATCCTGAGCGTGAGGATCGGGAAGTGTACGTAGAGGGGAAGGAAGTACAAGGGGAAGGGACAATGAATTTGGTGATATCTGGTAGTCACCTACGCAATTCTTGAAGCTTGGCTGGCGCTCACAAGAAACATTGGAAGGGAGTTGCTCGACGTTGATGCGTTGATACGTGAAGTTGAGACCTCTGTGGATCGATCCAAGGGGGAAAGTTTTGGGAGAAATGAGAAACTAGTTATTTCAACCTATGAGTTCGAATCACCATGATTTGAAACTTGCCCTTGCGCCGCCACACGAATAACAGCCGAGTAATCACAAATCTGCTGTCTCGGAGTCACCCTCCCCTTATATAGATGCCTACACGGACCAGAACAGAGAATAGAAATGCACAGCTGACCTTACTCTCGAAAGCGGAATTTCTTTGTAACCCAGAACAGCTAGGCTTGAACTCGAAGCGTGATGAAAAAAATTAGTTCTTTTTGATCTTCCATGATGAGCAATGTTGAAAGTTGAACTTTGCATGCGGCCACTCCCACGCCCCCCAACTCGTTATCTCAATCTCATCTCATCTCCTCTCCTCTACGATGGTTTGAAGATGTTGCTCTCCTCGAGCCTCGACTGGGATCACTCTAAAACGTTCACCGTCCGTTCTCATCCAGATCCTCAAAAATTAATTCCGAAACATTCGTTGATTGAAATTTACATGGAAAATAGTAACGATCCTGCCGGTACCCCCGTTACTAACCTATCTCTCACCATGACCTTCTCCAGGTCCTCAACTTCCCTCATCTGAACCTGGGGTATATCCAATAGGTCCGGCATCAAGACTTTATTGCGCACGCGCGGTGCGTAACAGCTATTTTGTATCCGTTGAGCCGCATAACATTTCCCGAAATCATGCTGTTGTACAATCGGATCGTGCTCACGATCCGGAATCATCGTGGAACCCCTTTGGCACCGTTGGCAAGGGATGTGGCCGAACGCTCCCAGGTCGTACCCATGATAGGAAAACTGAGAACCAGTTTCCCAGCAGGACAGGACCGCATCCCCGGAGCTGGGAGATGGCGACTGCGGATGGCAACCTACCTGGCCCTTTGTATAATTCTCATTTGTTATGTTTTTATCCTGAAAACATAATCATTGAGAATTAGATATCGTGGCCAGGAGATATAGGTAATGCTCACCGTTGTTTTGCCGCGGATAAAAACGTCTTTGGAAGACTTGTTGAAGTTGTTAAGTGGAAACTTCCGAACCACATCGAAGGTAGTTGTTCGCACATCCGATGCTGCCTTCAAGTTACCAGGGGATTCCTTCGGCCTAGCGGCTGGACCGCGCAGAGTATGATAATGCCCCCATCTATCACCCTTACCAGCGCCCCCAAATCCGACATTGCAGATGTAAAGTGTAACAGCGTCAAGTTGAACATCCTCAAACTTACGACGGAGAACCTGTTGATTGGCTGTGTCAAGACCGAGCGAGACAGTGCGCGGAGGGGTAGATGGTATCAAATCAAAGCTCGTCAAGTGTGAGCACTCGGAAAGCAGCGACAGAAGGTCTGAGGAAGACGACAGGAGAGAATTGTCATCAGTTAGCATGAAAAGTCGCGGCGCCTCATTCATGGACTGCAAGCGTCTGAATGGAGGACCCTTACCCTAGATTATTGGTCAGTCTCATTCTTCAACATCGTTGAACGACGAGTTGCCTCGCTTACTGTGATGTGTGGGACAAATGTAGAATCTGTTGTCAAAAGCGGAGCAGTTCCAACCGGGAATGAACACATTCCTGGAAGACCTGTGTTGATTGAGAAGAGGATGTAGTCCAAGAATAGGTTTTGCCAAAAGTACGCCACCAAGGTCTGTCTTTTATACCGTTCACGGTATAAAGTTGTTGTATTGAAAGCATGATCAAGGACCCTCTGTCGCTCCAAGGCCTTAGACTGGTTATCTAGCAAGTTGAGAATCAAACATCACTCGCTTTCTCGATGACTCGTCGAAATGCAATACACGTAAGTACCTTTTTCCGCGGTATCATCTAATATACTTACAACGCGTATCCATCGTGCTGCTACAGATCATATCGGTTTCTCCCCAGAAAGGAACTCAACAGCTTGAAGATCGTACTTGGTATTTGTCGTCCCAAAGATTGGTGAAACCGCTTTGACCTCTTGTTACAACCTCGCTTAGCCTACCAGCCACCAGTCTTGTAAGAGCTCCGGAACTTTTGACTTGTTTTGACCTGACTGAAATTGCCACGGATCCACCGAATGCCTAACCTTGTGCAACTTGCGCTTTCCATGCTGCAAATATATGCAGAACGATAAAAGATCACTGGAATAAATAATCCCCGTACCTGCGTGTAATCATTATTGCTCTTTCCTGGAAATCTTCGCAAGTGGAACGCCGTCGTTCACCGCCTCGCCCTCGCGCCACATTTTTCTCGGAGGCCCCGACACGGCGGAATGAGCAAGCAGGCAATTCGAAGAGGTGAGTCATTCTTTTCACCGTGCTTTCCAGCTTCAATTTATCTAACTAGATGTATCAGAACAATCACACATCTACATCCTTGTTCATAGAACCATCCAGTTCTTAAACACAATACTTCCGGACTGATTGAGACGATGACGATGACGCGTTTGTTCGGCGAGAGGGAGCAGCTGATTCTTGGAACAGCGAACACTGCGGCGATTGGGCACGGTTGAATGTAGACTTATGATGGTGGTTTACCGAAATGACTGACTACAATCCTGGACCCACAAATAATTGACAGACAGAGCGAAAACTCATGGTGCGTCTAAAAGTCCTTCACTCATTGTTTGCACATGGAGCGTGGTATACCTTTGCAGTGATTTGGACTTCTAATGCAATGATTATGTCTGTTCAAAACTGATCGCAGAAGGTTCTGTTAGATGGTAAACACTCAGTTGGATAGTAAACAACTGTATTTGGTACCTGTTAGATGGTAAACACTACATAGGCTATGAGTACGTATTACCCAGGTAAATAATCATTGGGCTCACCTCAGTTGGATAGTAAACAACTGAGGGAGCCCGTGTCCGTTTCCTGCGGGTGGCTAGTGAACTGTACAGTGTGTATGTAATGCTGTGGACGGAAGCAAATATCCTCTGCCTCTATGGACTGTGCGTACGCCGGGTGGAGATTGAGTCTAACACCCCCCCTGCTCCACACGATACAGTCCCAGTAGTCCGACCATCTTCGCCTGAAGCGTCCCGCCAAGGGCCTTGGTGAACACGTCTGCGACGTTTGTACCTGTCCGGATTTCGGAGACGGCCACATCCCCGCACGCAACTTTCTCCCTGATATAGTGGTCCCGGAGGTCGATGTGTTTGACCAACGCGTGCCGCTTCGAGTTCTCTGTCAGGCTGATAGACCCAAAGTTATCCCCCAACAGGGTGACTGGGCCCTGCTGATGCAGGTCAACTTCCGCCAGGAAGGATTGTAGCCAGACAGCTTGCTGGCAAGCCCGGGACAGGGCGATGTACTCCGCCTCAGTAGAGGAGAGAGCAGCAGATGGTTGCCGTTTAGAGCTCCAGGAGATTGGCGAACCGGCCATGAAGAAGACATAGCCGGAGGTGGATCTGCGGGTGTCCACGCACCCGGCGTGGTCAGAGTCGGAATACCCCTTTGGTTTCAGACCCAGGCCGGGTGTATGTTCATCTCCTGCTGCCGGTGCCTCATACGTGATTGCGTAGTCGCTGGACCACAGGAGGTAGCCTGCCAGCCACTCGACGCACTCCCAATGTGGCCGACCAGGGTGGAGTTGGTATCTGGCCAGGAGGCCGGCCGCGAAAGAGATATCTGCACGGGTGCAGGTCTGACACCAGAGAATCGCGCCGACGAATTCGCGGTAGGGCTTACCAGCCATGAACTGCTGGTCATCAGGGGGAAGGGGGTCGGGAGCTTCACTGAGTTTGACGTTAGGTGGGAGGGGAGTGTGACGGCGCCTGACATGTAGGAGCTGGAAATGTCCGAGCATGCGGAGTATATAGGCTTTCTGAGAGATGGTGATTGCTTTTGTGGTTGGGTCTTGCTGAATGTTCATTCCCAGGAGGACGCGCGATAACACTTCGCTAGATTCCCAGCGTTTCGCCAGGTCTTGGACTGCCCGTGTCCTCCCCTGCTCTGTGGATGAACCTCCGCATATGTCGTCCCCGTAAGTGCTAGTCAGGGTGTACTCATCGCCCTGCCTTCGGTATCGGATGCATGGATCTGCCCGCGACGTAGTGTATCCGTCCTCGCTGTACCCGGCTGCGAGAGTCTCCTGCCAGTCGTGGCTGCCTTGCATTGTGCCGTAGATTGACTTTCTGAGTTTGCAGACCTTGTCCTCCGCTCCGGGTTGGATGAATCCGTCAGGCTGTCGCATGTACACCTCGTGGGAGATGGGTGAGTTGAGGAAGGCTGCCGTGAAGTCCACTTGAAAGAGGGAGAGTCGAAGGGTAGCGATAATGGCTAGTACGATACGTACGGACTCCATACGAGCTACTGCTCCGTACGTCTTGTCGTAGTCTTGCCCCTGGATCTGAGTGTATCCCTGTGCCACCCATCGCGCCTTCCGTTTCAGTACTTCGCCTCCTGGTCCCCACTTGATTGCATATGTCCATCTGCCTCCGGTGAGGTTCGCGTCAGATGGCAGGTGCACGAGATCCCAGCAACCCTTCTCGACGAGAGTCCTGTATTCGGTCTTCATTGGTGGTAGCCAAAGTTCCGGAACCTTCATTGCCTGCTTGAACGTGGATGGGACCCAGGTATCGGAGGTGGTTGATGCGAAAGCCCAGGGGTTGACTGCAATGAGGGCGAGAGTTTGGTTGGTGGGTGGCGAGTCAGTCGCCCACTCTTCTCTGTTAGCCTGCGCGGTGAGCTCGCGCTCCTCGGATGCCTGGTTCTCGATTGCGACGCGTGAGGGGGTACGTATGCGGGAACTTCGTCGTAAGTTCATTTGAGGTGGATCGAGGGCAGGTCCGGAAATCCGCGTTTCCCCACCTTCTTGATCCGCATGCTGTTGAGCTGTGGGTCCATCAGTGGGTGTTGCTAGTTCTAGACTGCCTGCAGGCAGTACATCTTCGAGTTCGCCGTCGTCGTCGTGGTCAGCTATGTCCTCCCTGGACCGGTGCGCTTCCCCTTCCTCGAATCGAACATCCCTCGACTCCATGAAAGTGCGACTGGGTGGGTGCCACAGTCGGTAGCCCCTCCGACCCATGTATCCTATCAGTTTGCACTCAACGGCTTGACGCGCGAGCTTCCCTTCTCTCTTGCTCTCTGGGAGTGTTGCCCAGGCTCTGCATCCGAATGGTCGGAGGTGCGAAATGTCCTGGCGTTTACCCGACCAATATTCGATCGGGACGCGGTCTGGGAATCGTGCGGTTGGAACGAAATTGTCGACGTAGGTGAACGTTGCAGCGGCCTCTGCCCAGAACGAACGGGGGAGACCCGACTCTTCAAGGAAGGTTCGTACTCCTTCGATGACCGTTCTATTCCCTCTCTCAGCCATCCCGTTTGCAGACGAAGAGTATGGGGTAATCTTTTCGATGGTGATGCCGTGGTCTGCGCAGTATCCCTCCATCAGGCTATTATCGAATTCGCCTCCGCCGTCGACCCGTATTATCTTCACCTTCCTCCCTGTCTGGTTTTCAGCCATGATTCGGAATCGGTGGAACTCCTTCAGAGAAGTCTCCTTCCGTTTGTCTTTGAGGAACGCGGGGACTCGGACTGATGAAGCCCCATCTGAGAAGAGCATCATATACCTTGCTCCCCCTATACTCTGAGTTGTTGCTGGTCCCCAGAGGTCTATGTGGACCCTCTCAAGTACTTCCGTCTCGTGGGTGAGTTTTTCGTCGAACGGCCTCCGCGTCGCTTTCCCATACAGACAGTCGATGCACATTCCCGCTAATCTCTTTGATTTGATTTGTAGGCCATCAACGAGCCCCCTGCTTTCCATCCGCAGGATTCTCGGTACTGATACGTGTCCCAGGCGACGGTGCCAGGTATGTACATCGGCTGGCTTCTCGTGTGACCTTGCTGAGCTCGCTAATGTCTGGTCTAGGATCTCGACTTCATACATTTTTGTCTGGCCCTTCCCCATCATCACGACGGACCCTTCTGGTGATTTGACACTCAATACTCCGTCGCCCCATTCGCCTCGGAATTCTCGCTGGTCGAGAGTCGATAGCGAGATCAGGTTGTGCCCAAATTCTGGTGTGTGCTTCACGTTGGTGAGTCGTATCCTTCGCGCTGCTCCCCCGACTCTCGTCGTGAATTCGACGGTCCCTGTGCCCTCTATTGTGAATTTTCCAGCATTACCGGATAGCGCGCTGGTCCCGCTTTGTCCCTGCACTCGATGGTACTCCACAAAATCTGACTTATTCACCCAGCAGTGTTCGGTAGCGCCGGAATCAATGAAAGTACGAGCCTGGGAGGTTCTTGTAGGGGTGTATAGGAGTGTATTGCTTCGATATGCCTCACATGCTAGTGGCCTTAATGCTACGTTATGCCTATGTACGTCCTTAACCCCGTTCACCTCCCTCAATTCCTGATGCTCCCACCCTTTCAGAAAGGAATGATCATTGCTATCGGGAGGTTTGTCAGTTGAGGGTGCGTTTTGGTGGGGGGTGCTAGTGAACGTACAAGAGGACATGTCCCTGTCGGCTTGGTTCGCGTCGGCTGACAGGACGTATGTTTCCAGAGGTTGTGCTGCAGCTATAGTATTAGCGGTAGCTGCTACTGCGTTCCCGGGCGTCGTCTGACTCCGGTTCGGTTCGTTGTTCTTGTTGAACCTCCATCCGTTCGGTCCTTTGCCCTCCGCGCCCCCTCCCTTCGCCCAGCACCTTTGGATTGTATGGCCGACTTTCTTGCAGTTGGGGTTGGTGCACATTGGCCTATTCCTCTCCGGAGTCTGTACACTTGCTACGTGCATTGCTAGCAACGCCTTGACCTTCTTTTCTTCTCGTTCCTCTTCCGTTCGTCTCTTCTCCCTCTGTAGCCAGATCCCTTGGAGGTATATAAATGCCTCACTGCTCGTCTTTCCCGGGAGGTGCCTGATATCGGCGTCCCAGTCTCTAGGCAGCGATGCGAGTACGATTACGCGGAACTGTCCATCGGTAATCACTGCGCCAGCGTTGGTTGCCTTCCTGAGCAGGTTTCGCATTGTTCTTTTGTGTTCCTCCATGGTTTCTTCGGGATAGGAGTATCGATGCGCCCTGAGGTTACTGTCGTGGAAGAGGAGGAGCTCTTCTGACTTTTGTTCGAACTGCTTGACTAGCTCACCCCAGATATCCGAGGCTGATTCCGTATAGTCTACACCTAGTCCTGTGGGGTCAACGATGTTCGATACTATCGTGCTTGCGACGTATCGATCACGCGCGTACCATTCCTCGGGCGATGGCGTTTGGCTATATGGTGGCGTTGTTACTGTGGGTGTAGTTGTCGTGCCCTCTGGTGAGGTGACGGTGACTGCGGGTTTGGCGTTGCTGGGCTTAGGAATGGTTCCATGTAGGTACCCTTGCATGCCTTTTGATTCTACTGCTAGGCTGACTTCCCTCTTGTAGGGCCACCAGTTATCCTCCCCCTCGAGTACTATTCCGGTGGGGAATCGTTGGACGTTCGGCATATTAGGTGACGACGACATCGTGGAACTGGTTGGTTTGATTGTTCGAGGCGTAGGTTTTTTTTTTTTTTCGCTCTTCTAAAGTACCAGTCTCATAATCTGTTAGATGGTAAACACTCAGTTGGATAGTAAACAACTGTATTTGGTACCTGTTAGATGGTAAACACTACATAGGCTATGAGTACGTATTACCCAGGTAAATAATCATTGGGCTCACCTCAGTTGGATAGTAAACAACTGAGGGAGCCCGTGTCCGTTTCCTGCGGGTGGCTAGTGAACTGTACAGTGTGTATGTAATGCTGTGGACGGAAGCAAATATCCTCTGCCTCTATGGACTGTGCGTACGCCGGGTGGAGATTGAGTCTAACAGGTTCGACATCGTGGGCCCGCCGCATCCCGGACCACCAATTCCGGAGCTCTGAGATGAAACCGCCGTGGTATAATATTGCATGTTTATGATTCTTCATGAACAGGTTCTTGATATGGATTGGTGTATGTACGGGAATCACAGCCGGACTGACAGGTAAAGCAGACCCCAAAAGTCAGAGAATGACTGTGTCTAATCAATCTTTTTTCATTTGATACACAGTGTTGTAGGTTGCATCTGGGTCGAGTCGATTTTGTTGCTTCTTGTATCCTCGCATCGCTTAGATGAGTGTTACTGGGAACTAAAGAGAAGGTGTTGGTGGTCTGCTGCTCACTCTCGAACGACCCAAGTCGTGATTTATATTGCTGTATAGACGTTTGCTGGTATGGTATTATCATCCGCATTGATCTCGCACCATAAGCAGTCGATGCCGTGAGTCCTTCAAACTTTGCCCAAACTGCATTCTAAAACTTATCTATGTTTGATTATATGTTCTGTAGTGTCAGTGTTAGAACGTCCTCGTTTCCTTGATATTCGTCTATCTGTAGCTGGAGATCCAGAGGAATTGGTATGCCATATACATTCCAAGATCCACTGTTGCGTCTTCCAGAGTCTCCTCTTTCTGGATGCTCTGAGATACACTGCATTGTACTTCTGGAAGGTCCAGCGTCCGAGATCATGTCATTCAGATTTATAGGGGCCCAAGCATTCACTAGCACTGTTCAGAACGTTCATGTTTCTTCATAGGACACTGCTAGCAAGCACAACCAAATTAGAACATCAAGAAGTGGAAAGTGCTCCAGCTTGATCCTCGAGGCGGGTCACCATATTCTTTGGTGTATTCAGAGGAGGTATCGTTGGGAATTATTTTCTGGAGAAGAGGCGAATGGCTCTCGGGTTGCTGGTGTATTGGCGCGAGATCGAAGGGAGGATTGACGCAAGATTGACCTAAATAGAAATTATTTCCCATCCCTTTCATTATCTCACTACTGCAGCCGGGGGTACATAATTACAGCGCGTTCGAAATAATGATATTTGTGAGATTTCTACGAGTGACAACATGCCAGGTCTACATGCTTTGCATGCAATTGGTCATTGTGATCTTGAGGTGAGTGCCAAAAGAGAAATCTAATCTAGTCTAGACTTTAGGCATAGATATTAGAAATGTCGTGCTAAGCTCATCATTCCGTTGTATTGAGCTTCTTCAGAAAATCTATTAGTATGGCGTGTTGTGACCTTTTCCTCTTGTCTGCAGCCCGCTTTCCATTACTACGTAGGACTTTTACCACTAATCATGTCAATGGCTTCACAGGCGCTGTCGGTGTTAGAATATAATCACGTTATATTCTGCAGCAATGGCAGTAATAAGTAGAGTGCACACAGCACTGTAGTTGATCACACAGATCAGACGATAAGAGAGTAGAAAGGACTGCTTATTCAACGAGGTGAATACTACAGGTTTATATACAAGTCCAAGGTAGACGATGTCATGTTACAGCTAAACATAGCGAGAGAGAAAGGAAGTACAATACGATGTATCCTACTGGTAGTCCTATAGTAATAGTACACGATGGTGAGATTGATAACACGGTAGTGAGACTGATAACACGATAGTGAGATAGCGGTTGGTAATATGAGAACGATGTTCCATAGATGGTATGTGAGTCATCAAATGTTAACAGTCGGAAATATTAGGGTAGCGCTAAACTCCAGAAGTTCCTAACATTTGTTAATAACAGGTTAATAACAGGCTAATAACATCATCCCAAAAATACTATGTTAGACCATGTTAGAATTATTTTAGCGCCTAGTCAGTAATGTACAAGCGGTCCGAACATTTTTTTGTACGTCTTTTCTCATGTTCATGTCTGAGTCCATATTGCCTACCGAGGTCAAGCAAAAGTTGCTTTGGCTGAGAACTCTTCTTGATAACCTACCAAACAATCTTCCAACACCCCAGCGGGGTGAAATCCCCAAGTACCCTTTTGCTACATTTCGTCCAGATGTGGCATTTCTTCAGAGAACAGAAGATGAAGTTGGGGCTATCAACGAAACAATGAAGGTTATATTTGGCTGGAAAACCCGCACCACGGGTGATGGTATCATTACCAGTGGAAAGAATGGCATCGGCACTGTTGCAGATCTTCTGGAAAATTATTTGAAGAAGCATCGTGATGGTGCGGGTCAACCAAATGCTGTTCTTGTCAAATGGGTTGAGGACATCAGTAAAGGTTGTGAGAAAGCCATAAAAAGCTATGGTGGGGAGGTGAGCATTGAAATGATTCTCATCTGCTCAAATTTGAATTCATGTTGGGTGGATTGCAAGCTTCCAGATATCCCCATAACAAGCACAAAGTGCAGAGCGGAAGCAAAAGATTCTGATTCTGAAGCAAGTCCAATTGAAAAGGTATGTGATGACTGCCATGTTGCATGCACTTGTGCTAGAAGCAGCAAGTTTTTCGTTTGATTCTGTAGTGCTGAAAGCTCTCGAGCAAGTTTGCTTCACTCGAGATTTTACAGTCAAAAAAACGAAGTAGGAATAACAATAACAACAAACCTGACAGCTCCGAGATCATCAGCTGACTTTCAATCAAATACATTGATTGTAATACTAGCAAGAGCTTCTTTGGATGCATTGCTGAGCACTGTGACTGGCTGCAGGCTCAGAATGCTTTGTCAACTCGGATATTGAAGCATGCAACAGCGGAGTGTAAATACCTGTCTAGTTCCGACAAGGAATTTGCTTCCCACTTTTTTTTTTTTTTTTTTTTTTTGAATCTTGTTTATTCACCTGTGTGCCAGTGCATATGTAGTGAACATTGAACTGTAGTAAAAATATCATACTGGGAAAGGGACCTGTATCTTTGTTGGAGAACTGTCATCTACGTTGATATGACTCATTTTTATTTGAGTCTATAATGCAGTAATTATGCATTTTCAACTGTAAAGTACTATCAGTGATGCTGAGACTGAACAGTACATTGTATTCAGAGAAGACACACAGAACTACACAGTGACTGTGTCAAGCCCATGCCTCGGGCCTCCATTTCGCCGCTCAGTATTCCGAAGATCCACCATTTATTGTAATCTCACTCTTATTGTTCTTTCTCGCTACACATATCCTTTCATTCTAGTCCTTCCTTATTGTCTTTTACTTTACCCTGCAGGTACTACACGTATAGCTCCTAGTAGTTAGTCTGGCGCTCTGCACTGATGCGCCAATCCGTAGATATAAATACTGCCTGTACGCTACTGTAGTTCCTCAGTTTAATTATC
>MU823951.1:0-12935 GCA_027921425.1 Lentinula novae-zelandiae | reverse complement strand
CGCGCGTGATAAGACTACAACTGTATAGTATATGGTAATAACGCCGTCTTACGGGGATTCCGACTTATGTACGTACGTACGGAGTATCTCCAACACAAGCAACAAGCCACAAGCCACACGCCACTAACACAAAGAGGGGTTACATGTAGTCCGGCTTTCCTCCCGTGACCTCTTTGTTTGACTTTCTCTTATACCTTTAGGACACAGATGAATATCATCCTGCAAACAATTGATGATTTCATACTTTCAAATTCACATGATCAAAAACTTGCTATAAATTCTGCGTGGCCTCAAGTCTCAAGATCTCAAGATCAACATCAATTAGATTCCAATGTCAACGCTCAGTCAAGAAGAAATTCTCCAATACCTCAGGCCTCAACGAAGAGAGTTCTTCAAAACATGGGACTCAGAACGACAAAATCTGTTAATCAACAGATTGCAGGTGACAGCTGCAGTACCGCTATCAGAACCCATACTCATTTGAGTTCTTAGGCCTGTATACCTTTCCTCAAGCACTTTCCAGTTGCTGATGGTGCACTTCCGCCACACCTCTTACGCACTGACAGCGGAATCCACCTCTACTTTGGTTGGATAATAGACGAAAAGGAACTTTGCGAACTGGCAATAAAGTCCTTCCCTCAGGCTGTTCATCGTGACAACAATCTTGCGCCAATTCCTGGAGTAACAACTTTTTTTGTGATCGGCCGCATTGCAGAGGCCTGCAAATTACCCGGCCTTTCCATTCAAAGATGCCGTATTGGCCCTCATGAATCCGATGACAATCATCTTGTACTTTCTTTGGCGAGCAACTCGAATTTTGAGCGACGAATGGAAGAGTTATCAAAGGAAGGGATCGATAAATTGAAGGAGATGGTCAGATTACAAGGACCTCCAAGGTGGTTTGTTCATCACGACACGTATTTCTGGCCATCTTTCCATCCTGTCTAGGTTTGACCTTGTTCCACCTGTCGCTCAGGATTCATCATCATGCTAATATTATAAACGCACACATCCATATCTTCTGAATTTTATGTACTTGGGCTGTGATTCCTTTACATGTCAATACACCACAGTCCACACTCCATGACCTCTGTCCAGCATGGAGGATGGAGATTGGGTTTTCTAGGCAAGATAGAATGGGCAAAGGGAGACCAGTACTATAGTTTTACATTTGTAGATTCAGTTATAAAGCAATTTCCACATCCCCTCTTGCTAAATAACCATACACCTGTGGGCTCATTCGGTATTTGAGTGGTCCCGCATACACCATTAATGCACGACTTTTCTTTCGCAGGATTGCAAGCGTCGCATGTCTTTGTGCTTCCCCAGCATGAACTCCTCCACCTGAAGAAACAAATCTAACATGTTAATGTGAGTAGGAATACCAAAAGGCAGATGCGGACCGGATTTTATTTTGGAAGCAACACCGGACAGGGCATCCATACACAGAACAAGATACACTGGTAAACACCTCTGCAATGCTTCGTGCTGCTGGGTGAATTCTTCCGCTTTCTTTGTTACCTTCATTACGTCAACCTCACTCTCTTTACCGCTTGTGGTGGCAACATCCAGGGGGACTAGGGCGGTGGACTCAATAATCTCCAGAGCTCGTTCAACGTGCCCATCCCGTCCTCTCTCACTTGCTTCCAAAATTTTCAGCAATTTTACGCACGCATCACGATCTTTTCCGCCTGTGTTGGATCCACTGGGCCCAGAAACACCAAGCCCGGTGCCTCGACCCAAGCGTTCGTACACAGTGAGGATTTCGCGAGCAGTTTTTTCCAGTTCCTTCGTCCGGTCCTGTTGGTCCCCAGTCGCGGACCAAGTCATTCCTCCTGCCCCTAGGCCCGAGGTCGTGCTTCCAGATGTGACCAAGTTACCAAGCGCTTGGGCGAGACAGCCGACAACAGTGTCATATTCGCCTGCTAGGTCGTACAGCTTGATTGCTTCGGTAAGACGATCGTTTGAGAGTAGAGAAGACGCGGTGGGAAGGAGAATTTGTGATTTGTAGTCGGAAGTCTGGAGAGTAGGAGGTCCGAAAGAAGACGACGAAGATAGCGCTTGCGGAGATGGGTAGGTGTTGGAAGAGGAGGATAGTGAGAGACGGAGAAGAGGCAAGTGAGTGGGAATCACACCAGGCTAGATGATTTTCATGATTTATCGCTGTTCACAAGAAATAGGACGAATAATCCACTCACGAACCGCGTTCCGTCTCCCCTTACGCCACCAACAAGTTCTTCCCACATCGGTCCTCCGTTTGCCATCACGATGATCCTCCTTACAAGTTCCCATGCCGCCTCTAGTTGTTCGCGGCCAACGCCAGGAGGCGAAGGCTGATCGGCGGAGAGCGGAAGGATGTAGACATACTGGAGCAGATGATCAGATTATTGTCCTAATCCTAAAATGAGAGGAGGCATACCTGTAATCCTTCTTTTGCATCCATCTTGACGAACTGCCTGATATACCGCCATATAAGAGTATGCAGTGCCAGAGAGGGTATATGTTGAGCTCCGGTGGTAGAAGGGGAAAGGGTCACTAAGTTCACAAAATATTTGTATTGCTTCCAGGGAAAAGGAAAAGAAGAGCCCACATATATCAACATCACTCCCTTCTGCTTTACTCGAAACTCTCAGCAGTCCGTGATATGCAAGCGCTATGGCAAGGTGTACGGCTTCGACTTGTAAGCTACCTCCCGAATCATGATCCCAAAGAGATGCGACGGCCTGCAAAAAATTTTAGTGATGCGCTGCGTTTGTGAGAATTGAAGAAGAACAAACGGATATATGAATAATAAATGAACGGAAAACTAAGAACTCACTCTTTCGAATTGTCCACACATCAACAATACACTGGCCCAAAGCCCCGACTTTTGCCCTCCGGTTCCTATAGCAGGCTCGAAGTGCCTCTCGCCATAAGCTAGCAAAACTTTGGTTAAAGAAGCCAATGAACTTTCATCATTTTCATCGCTAGAGCTTTCGTCGACCATAGCGAACTGCATCCACAACCAGTCTTCAGTTGTAGTGGTGACATTGGGTATACTCCGTCGCCCAGCATCGAGCCGCGCAACGAGTTTATACAGAGCGAGTTTGAACGGATCCTTTGTCTGAGCCTGTAACATGTGCGCATTATATACCCCAGCAAGCTGATCCCGTATGGATCGAGGGAGGGAGCGCTCAGTCGACTCAGCCCAGATACGGAAAGCGTCGATAAATCCTGGTTCGCGTGCATCGACGGCGTCTTTGAGGCGCATTAGCACTTGGAATGCCTCTGAGACCTCTCCAACTCGGACGAGGAAGAAAACTTGCGCCCAAACCGGGGTGCCTTTCACCAACTCTAATCCTGATAACCATTCTCCCTGTCGGTAAAACCTCACGGCACAGAAGGCCCGAACCAGGTTAGCGGTCGAGGGATCCCCTCCTAGCTGTGCTTCAGATGGATGGGAGTGAACAGTTCGCTGGATGATTGAGAGATATTGTTCCTCGAGCGCTTGACGTGCCCCAGACGCAATTTGTTTTCTTAGTGAAATCGCCGGGGTCTGAGAAGTGAGATATGCCTTCGCGTACTTCCGCTCAAAAACGGGGGAGTTAAGTATGTGAGCAGAGGCATGTTCCAACGGTGGTAGTGATGGTGGCTCTTGGGTGATATTAGCGAGAACAGTGAACATGAAAACTATTTGGTTGTTGTTGTTTGCCGCGTCGATCAAAGCATGGACGATAGGGAATGATGTTCCTCCAAGTCGTGCAGAGTTGAGAGCAACGATTGTGCGGTCGTAGGCAAGCATTTTGGTGTGCATCTGGAGTGAGAGTGGAGCTGATGATGACGCCTGTTTCTTCATCGTTGAACTTGACATTCCCATAGTTGAGGCCGCCAAAGACGTAGTAGATGCTGCTACAGGTACAGAGGCTCCTAGCTGCTCGAATAACCTCTTCTTCTTTACCTCCCAGTCTCTCGCTGTTCGGTCTTCCAACATACGGTAGAAGCTCTCCTGGGTTTCTTTTCTGCCATGTTCGATCGTACTAATAAGATTTTGCTCATGTGCGTGTCGGAGAAAGGAGGAAACATCAGTGTCTTGTAAAGGTTGCAAAGAAGAAGAAGAAAAAGTGGTCGATGCATTGAGATGAGCAATAGACTGGCTTAGAGCTGAACCGTTTACTGATGCCTGCGCAAGAAGATAGTTTCTTTTGGGCTAAATTAGAGAAGGACAGGGTGAGTGGTACAGCGACTTACGCCTTATCCACATCTCCAGCTGCATTGTGTTTTGACACCAACCTCCGCGACTGAGCTTCGATTTGTTCAAGAGAAAGATTCACTGACGGCAAATCGGGTGGTTTAGAATTCAAAAGGTGTTTTGTCAAGTCTCTGGAGGCGGACAGGATAGAGGAAAGGTCGGTCGATGCCATGTTATTCATTCTGCAAGAGAGCGGGGTTGAGACGCGCTTAGGCGAGCACGGATGATTGAGTTATCAGTTTATAACTGCCTTGTCCGCGAAAAAAATGAGAACGATGCGTGTTATTGTAAGGTCTGATCCTCACCACTGATATAATCGCTTCCTGTAGTAGCGTTTGCGGATGGCGACACTCGAGGAGCAACTCTGGAAATTTGTGGACAGGACCGTGAGCAGAATCTACCAGAGAAAGACAACAATCAGTTCTACGTATTCAGAGGATTTTGCAGGTTGTAACTAACAGCTGGTGTACCGGCACTGGAAGAACTTTCAATTTTGTGTAAGCGCCCGTGTTCAAGACGCCAAACCAATCACTATTGGCTTCATGTACAGAAGCGCACATTTTGACATGTCTTGGTATGTCCTTCACCAGAGCTATGCCAACGAAATCTCGGCTATGAGTAAATGTCGACCTTGCAGAGGTACATAGACAGCTGCGCTCAGAATATGCGATTCAGTCCGAAACGGGAATCGCTGAGACTGGCGGAAGTCCACATAGGAACTGATACTTTCTCCAGATTACAAAAATCGTTTGCACTTCCTTCAACGTTCGCTTATACGAAAACTTGCCAATGAAACCAATGCGGGAAGACCGAGTTGAGCTCTAATGACTTGTTGAAAATGCTTGTGTTAATAATAAGTGGTGTCTGCTAGTAAGTCCCACTATTCGGTATGGGCCTCCATACAGGTCAAGATATTGGCGGATCCTCCACCTCTCCTCGCTTCCTCATTCTGGATCGTTTCTGAACTCCTCTCAACAGGCTCCCCTGAGCCCTCCGACTAGTACTGACTGTTCCCAATTTAGAAATGCTGCAAAATGTGATCTTTACATCCATCGACCGTCCTTCTGAACCTCTCTGTTTATCGAAGGTGAAGAAGGCTATGGCATGGAATGGTCTGCAAGAATCGAATCGAATGGTTTTATATCCCGTTCATCCTGTCGTCTGACCACAACTCTATCAAAGTTGACACCTCTCTTGGGTTCCGATCTCATTGATCTTCTTCAGCACCTACTCTACTTCACCTCACGATTGCCAACTCCGAATTTGACCAGAGGCCCCAGCTCATCCAAAGTTTACATGCCTTGCATCATAGTACTAGCACCGTACATTTCTCCGCGGTGCTTGTAAAAGGCTGCAAAGCCTTTCTCTTAAACCATGAACTCAATCGCGGCCGAGGAATACGTGGATCGGAGTTTTGTCGATAAATGGTTCCCTGCTGCTTGTACTAGTGGTTATGGTCTGGATAATGAACAGTCGTTGCATTCCGGAAGTGGAACTGCGTAAACGTTTGCGCTCTGTTGTATTGCTGTTCGCAGATACGAATGTGGATGAAATGATATATGAGTTACTGAAGTCTGGAAGAGGATTTGGATATGCAGCTCGTGGTCATTGAAAAGAACATCCTTGCGTGTTAAGATCGTTACCTCCTCAATTGGAGTTTATTCTAGCATCAAAAACTGACTCCGCAACATTCTTCTCAACATAGGAGTATGTAGAGGCAAGTAGGTATTGTATTTTTAAATGCAAGTCGAGGTCAAGGTGTGTGGGAGGTGAAAATGAAAACGGAGGGGTCTAAATAGCTTTGACCCTCCAAAAATGGCATTGACGGGAGGTCACGGAACAGCCGGCATCCACCGAACCGTTTCAACATCCGCATCCTCTTCTACATCCTCGTGTCGATTTCATTTTTCTTTCCCTAAGTGTGTACTGGGTGCTACTTTCTCCAAATGAAACTCAACTCATAGACCACCCTCATTCAGGACATGGCATCCAAAACAGCCGCAGCGGTGGTTGTGAGTATTCGAATTTTCGACACTTGGCAAGACGCGGGGGATATTCACACTGGAATCAACGTTTTTAGGACTTCACCCGCATTTACACTTCTCTTGGTCTAGGAAAGGGTGCGTTCCAAAAATTCTAGGATCTGGTTTTGCACACACACCGACCAGCGTAACACGAACAGAGACCATTGCCGCCCTCCAGGCTTTCCGTAAGCGCCACGGTGAAGCTCAGCGCGCACAAGCTACCTATTCAAATCAACCAACCACTGTCGACTTCTCCCACTATCGCTCGGTATTGAAGAACAAGGCTATCGTGGACGAGGCTGAGAAACTGCTCAAGGACTTCAAGCCCGTTACCTACGACGTTAGCGAGCACATCAAGGCGATTGAGGCTTTCGAGGCCAAAGCCGTACGTGCTTAATTTTCTACTGTACTGCACTGTGGGATTTTTGGCCCGTGGCTCAAGTCGAGACGTTTTTGCTGTCGCATTATAGGTCTCCACAGCGAAGGAAACAGAGGAAAAGATTGACGTGGAGCTTAGGGATTTGCAGGCAACTCTCGCGAACATTGAGGAGGCCCGTCCCTTCCAGGATCTTACGGTGAGTACGATGCTCGAAATGAATAAGGAATTAGGAATTAATCGTGCTCTTTTCTATTTCAGGTCCTGGATATCGGCGAAGCCCACCCACGTATAATCGAGACGGTCGAGACGATGATGAAGAAAGGCAAATGGAGTGTTCCCGGTGAGTGCTTTTTTTCACTTTTACGCAATCACAGTATTCTTAATAGATATATAGGCTACAAGGAGAAGTTCGGCGATCTCAATCTCATGTAATTGTTATACTCACCTAGATATTCTTATATGAGAAACACATTGCTTTTGAACATCTGTATACATGCTTTGACGACACCGCGCGCGTGTTCAACGGTTTCAATGAGAGGTTCTACACTTCCTGAGTGTGTCCCCTTCTCGACGTCCATAATACAATGTCAATGTGTCGGGGGCGCCCGTTTCAGGGTTCGGGGTCTTCGAGTTGAGGATGTCCAAGTTCCGCGACTATATCTGCATGCTACCGGTCTCAATTTCAATTTGATTATGTGTCCCATTCTCAGAGCTCGGGATATCAAAGAAAAGTTGGTGCTGTAGCGGCGCAATGCACATAACCTGTCGATTATCTTAGGGCATATGCCACAATAAGGTACATAGGTTGCACGGAGGTTCAACGAACGCTGCAGTGCAACAGCTCAACATGATTATGGCTTTTCCAGTTAAGCGTCTTGAGTCCACCCCGACTTGAATAGCATTGGGTCCGATATTTGACACAGGTTCGGTGGTGTAGTGGTTATCACGTCTGTCTCACATTATGGACGGCACAGGAGGTCCCCGGTTCGAGACCGGGCCGAATCATTTGTTTTGCTTTATTTTGTTCTGCTTTCTCTACGTGGGAGTGGAGAAATGATGTCACAGGCACACCTTCAATGACCTCCTAAAGTGGCTCGCACTGGAATTCTTGGCGGCGTCGTCAAGTGCAATTTTTTAATCGTTGGCATCCCCCTCCTCACACCGACTAACTGCTGGCTAATTGCAATACCATATTTCCTCAGAGTCAAGAGAATAGGCACAGCAGAATTCCAACAGAGTTTTTTTCTGAATTAAATAAGAACTTCCTCGTCACTTCATTGTGGAGTCTTCGACGCTTCGGTAAGTAAAATTAATTCTATGGTTCGCTTCTGAGCTGAGGGCTCCAATTCTCCGACGTTTGATTGACTGTTGATTGATTGGATTGGGGCGACCGCTATGTATATAGGACTTGCCAGGACTTGATAACAGGAAACCGGATAGATCCCGGAACAACGACAAACTGGATTGGGAAGTCATTGAGGCAAGAGAAGAATCACAGGGTCAGCGGAATTCACCAGAAAAATGGCTGGGAGTATTTTGGATTCAAACTCTTCTCCTACGTCGTTGACTGCTGCGGGCAAAAGGCCAGAAACTACCTCCAACGATTCTCATAATCAGCCCTACTTGGCGCCTAATTCTCACAATCCCCATACTTTCCCCTCAACGCTCTCTCTTGACGATCACGATCACGACGTTGCGTCACCACCATACAGGCCAGAAGCCAGCACATCCAGTTTGCACGGCCAAGACTTGTTGCTGCACCCCAACCATCCATATTCCAGTTATCCTCCTAGTCCAGCGTATAGATCGCAGGCAAATATGTCAGACGAACTTCACCTAGATGGTGACCGTCACGCTACTGGAGACACTAAATGGGAGGGAGAACTTCGCGACACGAAACCCAAGGTCCATTATCCCGACATAGAACCGGTTCCCGTTGTTTCAGTTGACGCCGTTTCACCAGCCGCGAACAAAGGTCACCTTCGATTGGAGGAAATACCTTCGAGGGATTTCAATCGTTCCGGAACAAACAGTCCGGCAGACGCGATGTCGCTCGCTGGAACGGACGACGAAGAAGACGATAGTGATTATGACTGGAGCGGTGAAGATGATCTGGTTGACGAAGAAGCCAAGTTTGAGCAGCAGATGGGTGTTAAACCCAAAAAAACAGGGTGGGGATTCAAAAGAATTATCACTTTACTCTTTTCCTCTCTCCTCGGCTCCACACTCGTTGCCGGGATTCTCGTCACACCCGGTATTCTAATTCACTTTTATTGGTTCAATAACAATCCTACCTCTCACCGAAAATACGTTGAGCAAAATGTTCAAGCATGGCTTTTCTGGGCTGCTGCGAACCTTCTCTTATCCTGGTACCTTGCTGTCATCGTCGATCTTGTCCCGACTCTTGCCACTTTCATAATCGCCGCTGTGTGGGGCCATGTTTCCGAGGTATTCAAATCCCGCGTTGAACTTTACAACTCCGTCAAAAACACTTTCAAGCCCGTCTTGTACGCGGCTAGTGCTTGGACAAGCTGGGTTATCATCTTTGGACACATCTTCAATCTATATGACACCGTAGACTCAAGTCAAAGCCGGGCTGGATATACGCAGCGACTTTATCAGGTGGTAGAATTTCTTTTCTTCTTCGTCTTGGTGATTTGCGCGCAGAAGATGCTCTCGCACGCTATCGCGTTCGCGTTTCATCGTACGGCTTTTAAAGAACGTCTCGATGAAGTGCAGTATTCTTTGAAGGTTATCGAGCAGCTGCGGAATTATAGGCCCAAGCATGATCGTTTTGGCAGACAATCTGGTGCCAGATCCAGTGGTTGGGCATGGGGTACGCCAGTACTAGAAAAAGCCGGATTCGGCTTCGGGAAGAGCCATAATAAAGGACTTTCGTCCTCTCGTCTACATTCACATCGAGGAACAGAAGAAGATGGTTATGGTGCCGATGCAGACAATGAATATGATGATCGGACTGTGGTGGGTACATCGTCTAGAAAATCTACTTTAGGAAGCACATTCGGGTTCTCTAACAAAGGCAAGAACAAGAACAAACGACAATCTGGTAACTTTCCGTCTCCCTCTGGAGGCGGTGATCACGAACTCGGTGTATTCACTTCTGCTACGTCCCCTCACGGACGTTCCCCGAGCTCTCCTTCACCGGACACCAGTCGCCCTATGACACCCTCCACCGCGGCTCCATTCATTGTCAACCACACAAATTCCCCCACTGTCATATCCCCTTCGGAGAACGGCGGTCGCGGCACTCCACATCGCTATCCCCCGGGCTCAGGTATGAACACCGCCTCTCCGCGCCCCTCGCTCGACTCCAATCACGGAGCAGGCGCTTCCGAGACACTCGCCGCAGCAGCCAAAGTTCTAAAATCTGCCGTCCTCCACGATGCGCGAAATATTCGCGGAGATGCTGATCAAATTGGGAATGGCGGTGGTGGCGCCATAGGCCTGGGTCATGTCGGGTCGAGTTCAGAGGCGAAGCGACTGGCGAGGGCGATTTATCTCAAATTCCGACCGCTTGGACAAGGCAGGACGTATCTCCTACCCTCAGATTTTCACCCTGCGTTCCCCGATACGACTACCGCGCAAGCGGCCTTCAGAGTGTTTGACAAAGATAATAATGGGGATCTATCCCGTGCTGAAATTAAGACTACGCTACTCAAAGTGTATAAGGAACGTCGGTTCCTTGCTCGGTCTATGCGAGATGTTGGAATAGCACTCAAAAGCTTGGATGGGATTCTCTTGTTCTTTGCGCTGGTTATCATATTCTTCATCAGCTTGTCGGTGTTCGGTGTACAAGTCGGTGACTCTCTGAGTAGTGTCTATACCCTGGGTATTGGTGCGAGTTTCGTCTTCAAGGCTAGCGCGAGTAGCGCTTTTGATGCTATAATGTTCTTGTTTGTAACACAGTCAGTGTTTTTTCTTGAATTTTCCTCACTTCGTCTGATCATTTCGTTTTCAAACTAGCCCTTATGATACCGGTGATCGGTGCTTCATTGACGATGAGATCCTCGTGGTGAAAAGGATGGGCCTGTTCGCTACGGTTTTTGCACGAGTGGACGGGACGGAGACGTACTATTTCAACAGTCAACTTTTCACAAAGTTTATGTGAGTGTCCTGATTCCACTTGATACTGGTATATCTATCCTTATACACTTCCTTATCACAGTACCAACGTCCGTCGTTCCGGCCAAATGTACGAAAATGTGACTCTTCAACTCCACTGGCGGACCCCACTAGCTAAACTCGACGCTCTCGAAAAATTCTTGAACAATTGGTTGCAGACAGAGCAAAATCGGTGGTTCGTACCGAGCACCGCGATAATGTTGCAAAGTATTAATTTCCAGAGATACCTGGAGGTGACGATTGGGATTGGGCACAACGGGCGAGTTTTCTAAACTGTAATAACATACCGGACACTGGCTGACTGCATTTTTTTCACTGCTCGTAGAACATGGCAAGATTGGGGCCTACGCTGTGCTCGTAAAACTGCTTTCCACGCTGCTGTTCAACATTACACCCGTATACTAGGCATCGTCTGCTACGAGTCAACCCAGCCAATTGTTTACAATAATTCTTCTGATTCCCCCGCAATAAATGTCTTGAACGACGGCAGCGTTCCTCCGCCTTCACCTGGGGGTTATGGCGGCTGGTCTGGATCCGGTGGGTATGAACTGGAACCAGGTCCAGATGGTGGTGTGGACATCGTCTATGGAGGAGATGGCGCTGGTGCCGCTGCCGAGGGTACGAATACCATGTCACCCGCTGCGGCAGCAGCTCTTGGTGTAGGTGAAAAGGAGAGTGGACTGAAGACTGCGCTCGGGTTTACACCTCCTGAGGGCTTGGTTGGCGCGCATTTGAGAGCAAGGAAGACGAAGAGTAGGAAGGTCATGGTTGGGTTGGCTGGAGATGGGTGAACGTGCAGATGAATGTATGGCTGGTATCATATGAGGGGCCAACCTCAAACAAAAATGAAATACGAAACGAATTGGATATTCATCTACACACATATATTTACTGTCACGTATAGACTCTTCAGTAGCATTATTTTTTAGCTCTTCCTGCGCATTTTTTTCAAGTATTCATCATGCTGGCTTGACAGATATATAATGGTTATGCGTTAGTCAATTCTAAAATAGACGTCATTGGGAGTCATCTGTCGTTGTTCCTCAGGCGCAGAGCAAAAACAAATTCAACACTCCAGAGTGACTCGGAGTGTCTCAAACTCATCTTGTATTTCGACGACCGCAAAGACAGATGATAGGGTAGATAATTCTTGTAAGTAAGACGATACAACCAACTGAAATGGATGCCCCTTTCCAGTGCCCTTCATCACCAGTCATCAGCTCCTCACTTCCAACCTCAAGTTACTCCTCTGCAGCATTATCTAGATATTCCAGCATGACTTTCTCATACAAAACATTCCCCTTATACTTCCTCACATCCTCCCGTCAGCTCCTCATAGCACTTGCCATCTGTGCCAGAATGTCTTGCTCTTTTGCGAGTTCTTCTAATGGCAATAGATCTCAATAGATATGTATCTTTAGATTGTGAGGACAATTGCACCAGAAAGCAAAAGCCTCCGAAGTGTTTGCCGTTCAGTTTGTAAGTGAAGACGCATGTCAAGGTTGCAACGTCGAGTAATGATTGGGTGTCCGTGGTTGAAAGTTTCTTCAGAAAATTGGTACTAGGCTTTGGTAGTTAATTAATGATTACCTATGATTACTGAGTTTCTACAGCAAATCAATGATGTCATAGCTCTGGCCTCAGTGCTTTAACGCCCGTGCACTGCCACAGTGTTAGTCATTATTGAAGAAACTTGGTAATATCACCCCACAGCTAGTCATTAGTACAGATATAAAAGGTGAAAGCCAGTTTTTTGGTATGATTTCACAGATCTGTATGATTGGCAACATATGTAACAGAGACATTAAGATCAGACTGTTTTTCAATGAGGACAAATTCTACTTCTAGTAACTCCTTATCACCTTCTTCCTGTAATCCTTTTCTGGGCAGGACAGGAACTAAAATGACATCTCTCCCCCCTCAATTCCTAGAAACATTGTCAATTGTGTTAACATTTGATGACTCACATACCATCTATGGAACATCGTTCTCGTATTACAAACCACTATCTCACTACTGTGTTATCAATCTCACCATCATGTACTATTACTATAGGACTACCAGTAGGATACATCGTATTGTACTTCCTTTCTCTCTCTCTCTATGTTTAGCTGTAACATGACATCGTCCACCTTGGACTTGTATATAAACCTGTAGTATT
>MU823949.1:0-13067 GCA_027921425.1 Lentinula novae-zelandiae | reverse complement strand
ACTGATTCAGTATTGACTTTGACTGTCAATCTGGGTCTCAATTACAGTCCTCTTGAGACGAATCTATGCGTGAAAATGTCACAATTCACTGTATAGACGTCTAACCAAAATTTAGGTGTGTCAGCGCAGCCCAACAAGCCGTTTGGCTAGCGTTGTTCCTGTCGGAGGTTGATCTGGCCCAGGAGGGGCCCATCACCATGCTTGGGGATAACTTCGGATCCGTCTGCCTTACAGAGAACCCAAAACGACACGCCCTTGTGAAGCACATTGCTATGCGACACCACTACATGCGAGAAAAGGTCTCCAGCGGGGAGGTGCAAGTCAAACGGGTCCGGTCTGGGGAGAACATCGCCGATATCTTCACAAAAGCCCTAAACGGCACCGCCCACTCAAAATTTGTATCACTCCTTGGACTGGATCGTACGGAGTAGGGGGGGTGTTGGGGAGTACTCCACACATCCAGTACGTACATACATTACCTAGACACTTCCATTCAAGACAACAGCGTTATTACCTTATACTGTACAGTTCAAGGGGATCACGCAGGGCGGAATACTCGAGACCCTCAGTTGCTTCACAATCAACTGAGGTGAGCCCGAGAGTATATCCGACGAGCGAATACATATACTCACACATATATTATAGCTTTACTCTAACAGGTATATACAACAATACAGTTGCTTTACTCTAACAATCAGGCATACCATTTGTACTGAATTGTCACAATTCTGTCAAGCAGGATTTTTCTCTTTCTGGTGTGAATGCAAAACAAACTTATGACAGTATTACATCAGGAAGTACTGAGGAATCCACATATAGTATATGATGTCAGGTCAGTGAGTGATTTTTGCTTGCAATATTGTTATTTTATGAAGGCCTTTCTCTCCTTTCTTCCTGGGTCTTGCATTCAATGGGAGTGTTGGAATTTGGCTGTTCAAACTGCTGGAGGTTGTAGACAAACATATACTACATAGTTCAGTAAACAGCATAGTCTGCAATGTTATCATCTTTATCCTGTCCTTTACCCATGTATATTGACATCATTCATTCTTCTGTCATCCTGCATACTGCTGTGCCAGATGTGCTTATCCCTGTCGAGATTTTGTTCTTTGTCCTCAACATACCCATGCTTTAACAAGGATGCGAAAATGCAAGGCAAAGGTGGTGGGGCTGGCGAGGCTTTGAGGGACAGATACAGATAACAAGTACATAACAAGCATCACTTTGATTCGTGCGGGATGATTAGGAGTACGGATATGGGTATGATGCCGTATGCATTATCGCTTCTCCCTGACAACTCTTCTGATTTTGAGTCAAAGTGCAATTGGACCAAAAAGAAAGTAGAAAGAAACGACCGCACCCCATCGAGTTGCAGTTCTAGGCCTTGATACTATGTATCTCCAATGGAACAACTGAAGTCTAAGCCTGGGATAAAAATCAGGACCATATTCGGCAACTGATGAACTCCTGGACAGTTTTCAAAAGCATATTCTTCATGAACTACAAGACAGTCAGTCATGCTAGTGACATGTATATGTCTGTAACATGTTATTGAGATTGTAAACAAGGAAATCTCTCGGTACTAGACTTAGTCGAAGAAGGTCGAAGATGGGAATAGTATGCCTGCCTGATTCAGCAGGATCACAGATTTCTTTCCTGCCCTTGGGTTCCAATGGGCTCGACAAGCAAACTCTAGCTATGTCGTATGAAATTAATTTTTTGCGAATACCTTGCGAAAGGGGTTAAATTGGATGTTCTAGAACCCGAGTCGAATGCCAAAAGAATTGAGGACATACTTGTGAGATGAAGCTGGATGATACGAGGAGTACAGCAGAAGTAGAAGCGAACAAACGCATGCACCCTCAGATTGTTATTCATCCCGCAGGCCCAACTAGAGGATCGTAAATGAAAGGTCAGTGTCAGTACGTGGTGTCAGTGCGTCATTTGAGTTCAAGACATTGCCGCTTATACAATTGGAGTTCTGCGCTGCAGCTTAGTACGGTGGATAGAAACATACAGGAAAATAAAGTTGAAAACCAACGTAGTCGCTGGCAACAGCTCAGAGTTACAGTCGAGTTTCAGAAAAAGGACAATTACATTTGTTACCTAATCAATCCGATCCGAATTTGGCAGGCCTAACAGGCCAGTCACCTTTCGCTCTATCCGTAACTCCCACCGTACGGTTTCCCGTCGTTGTCCTTCTTCCCGTTGCTAGAGAATAGTCTGCTGCCTGATTGAGATTTCATCGTCGTCTTGAGCGGCCTTGGACGCTCTACGGCCCTTTCACCGTTCCCTCCTCTCCGATTTGCCGCCAGAGCTCACCAGCACTTATGGCTGATCGTCTTTCACAGTACACTATGGGCCACAATTTTGTTCCAGGTGCAACGGGGATGCATAATCACCACCAGCTGAGTGCTATGCAGCAGCAACAGCAACTACAGCCCGGTCAGCAGCAGCAACAGGAATCCTCGCAGCAACCTCATCCTGGATTGGCTGGTTTCAACGACCAGAACCGAGCTTGGTCTCAGATGCAACAGATGCAACAGATGCGTGCTCAGAATGGGCAGGATATGAATGGCCCTTCGGCGCAGCAGGCGAGTAATTTTTTATGGTATTTTCTCACTCGCTTTTTTGTTATATGCCCTATGTTTCATCGTGACAGTGTGCCAGTGTCCTCTCTTCGTTGTACTTCCTAGATAAAAGCATTGTCTGCTGTAATTTTTGTCAACGACCATTCTTTCATTGCTGTTCTCATCTCGATCCAATTACGTGTATGGTGTGAAACTAACTCCTCTTTATCTCTGCAACAGATGGCTGACCTGCTAAGGAGCCAAAAATTGGCACAAATGCAATCGCAGCAGCAACGCTTTGGCTTATCCATCGGCGGCTCTGGTCAGAGTCAACAGACGACCTTCCTGGACCAACCGAATCCAAGTCAGCCCAATATGCAGATGGGTTTCACGGGATTAGGGCAGCACAATCCTAGCTATCAACAATCCATGCAACATAGGCAAAGCATGTTGCAAACATTACAAGGGAATCAGCAACATTCACGTCAGCTTGAACTCATGAACCTCGCCCAGAATCAGCAGAACCAGAACAGTCCCACTAATCTAGGGAATAGAGGCGTTTCCATGAATGGAGCGCCACAAGGGCTTAATCCCCTCCAATCTCAAAATGACATGTTTCCCGCTCCGAATGACATGCGTCGCCCTTCTCCTCACCCATCTATGCCGCCCTCTTTGTTGAACGGTCAGTCAGCGAACACTAACAGCATGGTTCAGAACTCTCGAGGGACTGTTAATGTTCAAGGCCGCACAATCAACCTTGGCGATCTCACCGAGCGAGCGACCACTCTTCGTAGTCTCATTCAGTCGCAAGAAATGCAGATGCTTCAACTGCAGGCACAACGTACTAACATGCCCGATAATATGTTTATGGCGAGAATGCGTTCACTGCAGTCTGAGCTTGTTGGCCGGAAAGAATCGTTGAATAAAATCGTCACACTGATGAACATCTGCATGCAGCAGGGCAATGGCGCAAACGGCCCAATGTGTGTAGAATTCTCCAAAGCCGTGTTCTTCTCTGACATTTTAATCTAGTAATATTACGGGCGGATCCTCACAAGGCCCTCCCCCACCAGGTAATGGTGGTCAGTCTTGGCAGTCCTCGCCTTTTGGGAATCCGACACAACCGCCGTCTCAGCCCCAGCCTGCGGGGCTCGGTCCTCGATCCAGTCCAGCTCCTACGCATCCTCAATCTGGTCTTTCTGTTAACTCTCCGAACAACGTCCCGCCTAGATCTGGTCCAACTCCGCAACAGTCGATGAATTCCTTCCCCATGAACACATCGCCTTTAAACTTTCCCATCAACAATCCTCCCACCAATGGTGCTACTGGACCGAATATATCCGGAGCGTTCATCAATGCCCCGATTCCTCCATTGGACAAATCGCGCTTTGAGAGCTCTTACAAACAGTGGTGCTTAACGAAGGCCATCGTTCATGACCCTCGGCTTCTTGCTATCGACAATCGGCAGATTGATTTGTTCCAACTACATTGTCTGGTCATGCGCGAGGGCGGTCTTACGAATGTGAGTTCATCATTGTATATTTGCGTATGGTCAATTTACCTTCGGGTCAAAGGTCACACGCAAAGAGTTGTGGCCAGTAATAGCTGGACGTTTGGGAATGGTTAACTTTCCCGGCGAACCGCCTAGGTCGGGTCCGGTTGCTGCTATGCATATCCAGAATGTCTACAAGGAATATCTTTTGGCTTTCGACACAGTTTACATAACCTCTGTGGTGGATAGTCGCCGAAAATCAATCCAGACACCCGGTCAATTCCCTCCTCAGGGTCCATCGATACCATTCACACCCGAGGCCTTGCGCAACTTGAGCCCTCATCAATTGCGTATGATTATCGCGTGTGCAGATAAATCGCCGTCCGAGTTGAGAGCTCGCGGGATGTCGGATACGATGATTAGTTTCGTCGAGACTCATCGTTCTAGTTTGCAAAGCATGAGCGCAGACCAGGAGAATTTCGGAAACGAAATCCGTCGGCCTCAACTTCCTCAAGGTCCTTTGACAAGTAATGTTGGGCATACTGGAAATGTCGGTCAGCCCTTTCCCAATTTAGGTAACATGAATCAACCGTTTCGACCCGCGGGTGAAACTCAGTCAACTTTCCCTCCGGGATCTTCGATTCCTCGTCCCTCACGAGAACAGCTGAGCTTGGCTCAAATGACTATCAACAGGAACAAGGCTGAGTATACTGCGCGAGGTGAGTGATTCTCAAATTACTACAACACAAGCGTCCAACCTTGCGATAGCCCTTCCTGTCATGCCCGGTGTCGATATATCTCTTGAAAGTAGGGGGGAATACAATAGTGTGCTCGAACTCGCGTTCCGTCTTGCAAATGAGCTAGACGGCAAGCTGGCTCTTTATAGTATCGTAACAAAGAATGAAGAGAACACCAAAAAGTTGTCAAATGGCGTATGTTCTTTGTATACAATCCATCACATTCACCTTTGTTGACAATGAACTGTAGATTCTTTCCGTTCAACATCAAAGGAGTCTATTAACGTCACCAAATCCTAAATTCATAATCTCCTTCGAAAATCTACGAACATACTCTACTCAATTTCAGTACGCGAGTCGCTATATCGCTCATATTCTTCAGAATATATTCAGAGGGGATTCGGGTCCTACTGTAGATCAACATCCCAGCTATCCTGGACCTGTCGGTCGAGTGGTGCCATCTGGACAACTACCTTCCAACTTACAACACTCCCCAGCTCCCAATCTTCCTACCCAATCTAACAGCTCCTTACCTCCTCGACCTCCCATGCCCTTGAATCCACCTCCGCCCCCGTCAAAAAACAAGAAACAGAGTGGTGCTCCTACTCCGCCTGCTTCTGCCGCCACGCCCGTTGCCACTGCACCGACCCCTAGTGCGGCTGCTGCTGCTTCACCACAAACACCCAAATCGCCTAAGCCAAAATCAGCGCCCAAAAAGCCGAAATCGCGGAAGCCGTCGACACCCAAAGTCAATGCGACTCCCACTCTTGATCATGCTACTATCCCTACATCCTCTGCTGGAGTCAAACGACCACGTGAAGAGGAGATTGACGCTCTTCAGCCCAGCACAGACCCTTCTGCCGGGTCGAGCTCCAACCCCTTACCTACTACAGTTGCCAACGAACCTTCTCCTCCCAAGCGAGCAAAGACTGAGTGGGAAGGACCAATCAGTGAGTCGTTGCAGAAGAAGAAGCAAGTGGTTGAGAATATCAAGACTGAGGAAGATGCCAGCCAGTTCCTTGAACAGATGACAGAATTGATCAAAATGGCTGGAACCGAAGACCAGGCGGCTCTGTCTTCTGATATTTCGGAAACTCTAGAACAGATTCTCAAGGGCTATGATGGTGGTGTACCCGATTCCGATACGTTCTCGACGTTGGGTCTGAACGAAGTTGGTTCACTAGATGCGTCCGCTTCGACGTCTCAAATTCTATCTTCCAATGATCTCACAGAGTTCTTCGACTTTTCCCTATTCCCGAACGAAGATGAAGACGAGTCAAAGGTTGGAACACCTGATTTGGTTTCCTCGTCGTCGACGAACCCTAGTCCAGAATCTCAAGCAGATGCTGATCCAGCGCATCATGCAACTGCTTTACTCGACGTTAAACAAGAAGAGTATGATCCGCTGAGGCTGGGTACGCTGAAGGAGATCGATGGAGGGGAGTCGGCCTACTATCAGTCTACCGATTGGAAGTGGGATGGGCACATGGCTACGCTGGAGCAGCCTTGGGCGATTTACAACTCATAGTATTTGTTTCTTTTATGGCTACTTATCTTCTTTGGTCACGATATATGTATCTGTGTTGATTGTGTAGTTGTTTTACCTCTCCATTGCTTCTTAATCTCCTTTCATATCATCTTATTCTATGTTTTTCCGGCGTGGAGTTGCTGTTTCCCTACCCCCTTCTATCTATTTCTCTTTTTTTACTTATTCTCCTCTCCTTCTGTTACAAACCCTTGTCTTTGTCGCCGTTCATCTTCTTGGTTACCTGCTCTGTGTATTGCTACTGTTGTTCTAGCCGCTATCGATTATCCTGTCGACATTGGACCGAATATATATTCCTAACAAGGCGTAGACAAAATATGATTTACATTGTTGAAAATAAAGACGACGGGGCCCAAACTGCATATATTTGAATTTTATTCATCTATTGCGTAACAAAGACTTTCTACTGTTCACAAAAGTAGAAGCAGAATTAGTAGAAGTCCGAGATTGTCGAGCAGTATTTATCAGAACCCGTGCACGCAAGGATTCGACTACGGCAGAAGATGACGTCGAACTCAGGCCAGAGGAGCTAGGTACAATGGATGTCTCAACAGCAAGCTTTCGACGTTTACTATCGCGAAGAAGAATCTCTTCCCTACCCTTCCGCCATTGCTCCTTAGCTTCCTTTATGGTTTCTCCGTCTTCTTCAGCCAAACTGAGGTTTGTCGGCAATGCATATCGATCCTTGACTTGAGTATCGGATTTTTCCTTTTCTTTCCATATCTTCTTATCCTCCCTGAAGTGTTTACGGGCTTTGAGGGATAAAGAGTATGGGTCAGAATTGTACCGGTCTGATACGTCCATCAAAGACTCGAGACGTGGAATTTGAACTTTGGTTTGATGAATTTGTGCGTCAGTGGTCTTTTCGAGGGCGGCTAAGGGATCTACGGGCGCAGAATTTCCATCTGTGTCTACAAGAAATCGTCGAGGCAAAGAGCAAAAACCAACAAGAATAATTTGCATACCATGCACGGCAAATCCGCCATTCTCTTCCGGATCCCATTCTTCATCTTTTTGCCTCGCTCCAGAGACAACGACATATCTAGTATTCTAGTGTACCAAACGTTCAAACTGAGGGGTACGCTGAACATAAAGTTGGAGTACTACTGACCTTGGGATCCGTTTGTATCTCGAACCATCCGTCGCACAGGTGACATTTACATCGAAATGAAAATATGGGGGTCGAGTAGTAATTGCCAATTTTCTTTTTCTCCGCGTTATAACGGACGCCCATGCCAATATGATTGTTGCATGTTCCACTGAACGACACATTTACGACACATTTGAATTTCGCGAATGTTGTATAGACATTTTGGATACACGTACCACCAAATGTTGAAAGGTAGCTCGAAGCGAGTAATAAGAATGCCTTGATCCAATTTCCGAGCTCGATCACCAAGAGCATGTTTCCCTGAAGTGGTCGAGTTCAAGTATAAGCTTTGTTGAAGTTTTTGAAGGACTCTGACCTCTGTAAGAGTTCAGACTACCATGCTTCTCGCCATCGTAGTCAGGTGGATAGTATTTGTTGAATCCTTCGATCAAGTCGAAATTTCAGTAAGGGGGGCACTAGGTTGTGTGACACACTTGCCCTGCATGATGGTAGGATCCGGAAAGGTATGTAGTTTAAGTTACGTAACTATCCTACGGCACGCGCGCTAAGAAATGCGGCACTCATTTATAGACGCCCTTTTTTGGTGCGCAGTGGCTAACGGTATGAAGACCCATGAGCGACAATTTTATCTTCACTTTGTCAAGTCCAAAGACATGAAATGATAGACGATTATACAAATTTTCTTGAAGATATTAGACATATCGTGAACACTAAGGAACACTAGAGCGCTCGAGTTTGCATAGAACTTGAAGCTTGTAACCTACTAGAACTAGTACCACGAGGCGGACTGCAATGTTAACAATGGAACTTTTCTATCTTTTTGTGCGCTACTCTTCCGAAAGCTCTTCAAGCGACTTACCCTTGGATTCAGGAAGAAGTAGAGTTGATAATATACCAGTAAGCATAAACAATGCGAATATTTCAAGGCTGCAGAGACAAACTTGTCAGAAACTCAAGGACAAAAAATATGAACAAAACGCTTACATGTGTCCTACGAACGCATTAGTTCCACCAATGCTTGCGAGCTGAGCGAAACCCACTTGAGCAACAATTGCGCCAAGCTTGCCGCTGGCGGCGGAAATACCGTGGGCAGTGGACCGGTATCGTGTGGGATACACCTCTCCGGGGATAACGAATGTAGTAACGTTGGGGCCAAAGTTTTGAAAAAAATTGGCAAGGCAATAAAGGAAAACGAACGCCTTCTTTCCGGAGGCGCTGCCTTTCAAAGCATCGTATCCGAATCCTTTGACGATTAAGCATCAATCATCTAATCACCAGCATGATGAAGAAGGTTAAACAGCTTACCCATGACAATGAACAAGACAGTGAGTAAAATGAATCCCATGAGCTGAATAGGCTTTCGACCCCACTTATCAATGAGGAGGAATGAAGCCCAGTAGCCGGGGATAAGTCCAGCAACGGATAAAATGACATTTCCGACAGAAACATTCATCAAATTATCATACACTCCGCGAGAGCCAGTGCTAACAGCGGAGCCAAAGCCGATAGCTTGTAAAATGATACTGGAATTGAGACCAAGACCGTAGAAAGCAATCTGGAATTCCGGTGAGAAAACGCAACGGTAGAAGTAGAAGGACGACATACATCGAGTGCGAACCAAGAATAAGCAGTACCAATAAGGACCTTCAAATGCTTCCATTGACCAAAATACGCTCTGAAATCGGCCCAGCTTGCAACAGGAGCGTCCAAGTGCTGGTGACTGACAGATTTAGATTCGTTGGCGGAAGTGGTAAGTATGGTGTCGATGTCCTTAGTAGCTTGTTGAATGTTACGTTCAATGTCCATGGTAAATCGAGGAGTCTCCGGAATAGTGAGACGGAAGTAGAGTGCAATAACTCCGGGAACGCATCCCATACCGATCAGAATGCGCCAACAGTGGTCGACAGCATTAAAGTTGGGGGAGACATCTCCTATTATGCTGTCCTTATACGCAGCAACCACGATCACGGAAATTAAGGATGCAGCTGGTGAAGATTCCCAAGGTTACTTCGTCGTTTACGAAGCTAAAAGAGAAGTTTCGTCACTCACCAAGCTGTCCCCATCCTTGGAAAGCAAAGACGGCAGTCATCAGACGTCCACGAGTGCGGGTACTAGCAAACTCGGACGAGATCACAGCGCTAAGCGGATAGTCGCCACCGATACCAACGCCCATCTGTAATGAAACGATTTCTGAGAAAACCTGTTCACTAATCAAAATCCAACAAACTAGTCCTTACCAGGAAACGCCAAACGACAAGAACGCCAATGATGGTGACGGCAGGTCCATTAGCAGAGAGGGCCTGAGCAAAGGTGGCGAAAATGATGATCATGAGTTCGAAACCGTCTGTCCATGGAATAGGTCAATAAAAAGCCTTATCCATGTATGAATAGAGGGCTACTAACACATCTTTTTGCGACCGATCACATCAGCCAACCAACCAAAGAGAAGCTGACCGACTAATGTACCAACGGGAGTTGCGACCTTGACACCAAGACCGGCGTTGGTTGATAAGCTCTTGTGCTCTTGAAAAATTATTGTGAGCGTCGTAGACTGGCTGTAAATTAAAAGTACTCACTGGGATCATAGACATAGCCTAACATTGTGGAAGCAATGTTGATAGCGAAAATGTCATATCTGTAAGGCGTATAAGTATATAAAATATTCAGGAGGCCCGAGGATCCCTTACGCATCGGTGAAGAAGCCCACCCCAGCTACAAAGCAGACCTTGACATGGAACCAACTAAGAAGAAGAAAAAGAAAATGGGCACGGAAATAAACTGCTTAAGACGAACACATACGAGAACTTGGCATTATCGACCTCCGCAAGAGCGGCACGACGGCGCTCGTCCAGGACATAGGAAGTCTGAGGCAAAGGCTCACCGGAGACGCTGGAACCTTTCTCGCTGGCCATGAGGGGTCGGGATGAAGAAGTATCCGTATTTATGATGCGACCAGGTTTATATAACCTTTTGCAGTATTTCAACTGAGGAAAACAGGGAGCACGTTCGTGACTTTAACCAATCATGGAACTCGTTGTTTTACGAAACGTTTGCTGTCTTTACTCTTTCTCCCGATTATTCTGAATAGCCGGATGATCGTAGGTCCTATGTGCGGTAACAGCAAAGCTATAGATCTGGATTCAGGGGGAAGCTGAAAGAAGCCAACTTTGGAAGGACTTAAAAATGAAAAGCCAAAAGTAGCACTTACCCACATTACACTTGATAACTGTGATAGTTGTAGTCACAGCAATAACGAAGTTATCGCTCCTGGGCATCGAAGAACCTTTGACTAAAATTATTAGATATCTTACTCTTTAACAATCGCACTCAGACTGCACATGCCAATACTTACTGTACAAGTAACAGACAGTAACATGAAAGCGGAAGACGGATCTCACGCCACATGGTTATACCGTGCCTGATTGAGTAATCCGCCTGCTTAAGGCTTAACCCCTTCTAACCCAAGATTGAGCTCTTGCCTCGTCTACCAACATAGCTTTCCTTCGATGGCCGGGCCCTCGACACGTTTGAGGGTCATCAAATTGTACAAAGAGCTTCATCGACTCGGAAGAGACTATCCTGACGAAAAGTCCGTCCCTCACTCTTGTCTCCGTTTCCCAATTGACGCGTCTTTTATAGCTACGATTTCAATGGCAAGCTCAGGAGAATGTTCGAGAGTATGGAGCCTCACTTTGTAGCACAGTCAAACATTGACGCATTTCAGAGAACAAGAATTTGACCGATCCAGAAGAAATAGAGAAAGCCTTGAAGCTTGGTGAATACATCAAGAATGGTGCGTAACCATCATCTCAAGCTGACTGTTGCTTACTTTGATGGTGACAGAAACACTTGCTCTCTACTCGCTGCGCAAGTACCGTCATCTGAAGCGAAACTATGTTATCGCTCCCTCGTGACACCCCAGAAACTCTTCCCTGTCAATCTGTTATACAAGCACACGCACACGCACACATGGCGAACGAGGGTTTGACTTTCTTGACCAATGCCTTTCTTGTGCCCACGCTCGCCACAGAAATGCCAGGAACAGATGAAGAACGCTGTCGCCGGCAGGTCAAGCTTGAGATAAGATTTCGATCTGACGCTTATCTCAATATCTATGTATGACCTGTCCTGGTTGTCTTCAGTGTACCGTAAGCATACATCTGTGTAACTCATGTGCGTTAGTAACGATCGAGCCAATTTTCTCAATACTTTTTAACACGGTCACCGGTCCGATTCAACTTTATGTCTTGCAATAAACTTGTATTTTTTTCCTCATGTCCGGGATTAAACGATCAACTAATTGGCCTTAACAGGCCGTGTATTACCAGGTGTGAACCACAAGTCCGGCTATTGAATCTAGAGGAAGTTAAATGACGTGACGGGATTGTATGACAGCAGATTTCGTTCAATATTCCATGCTCTCCATTGATCTGCATGGTGCCTCGGACGTTGATTCTATTATCGATAATCTATGTCAGTAACATGTACTTGTCAATCCTCTAAATCTCTGCTTGCCTTCTGTACGCTTTCGTCTGTGTCTTGAAAGATCCTGTGCTCTGCCTTAATCATTGGGGTTTGCTTCGTTCCGAAACTGTATCAACATCTCTATTCCGATGACCAATTGATTGAAGGCACGTTGCCAACTGTCTCCACAGACGTTACCAACATCTTCTGAACATGTTCCCGACTACTTCCACACCATCTGGACCAGCGATAGGTTACATTAGATTGAGTATACCAATTGCACTCAATGTTGTTATTTCCAAACATGATATATGATATATGTATATCACAATCCGATTTCTTTTGCTCGTAACTTGTGGCGCTCGAACAATGGATGGCAATGTTGGCAATGGCAGTGGCGGCAGTACAAACGGTGACCAGATTTCCCGTCTACTACAGTCCTTCATGGCGACCCCAAATGCGCAAATGCTGGAGTTAATGAGTCAAAATCAGTATCCTCCGATGCTTCTTCAGGTATTTCTGCACAACAGTATTGCCGTTCATTTCAGTAACATTATGTGTAGTCCCTTCTCCTTTCGCAAGCATTATCACAGAATTTACCCAATCAAGCTCCATCGTTCCCAGCGTCCTCCTCAGTTTCATCATCGTTGCAAGCTGCTTCATCACAGCCCTCTCATGCTCCTCCATATACGGACACTTCACTTCCAACACAGACTCCTACTGATCCTGTGCTACAGTCACAAGCGTCGTCCCTGTTGAGTCAGGTCCCAAATCTGCCGTCTTCTCAGTCGGTGCAAAGACCCATTGCTCCTCCTCTTTTGCCTCCTAATCAGCATCAACCACCATCTGTCTCTTCCTCTTCTCAGTTGACACAGAGCTCCAGTCCTCTTACTCTTCCTCCTAATCGACATCAACCATTATCCACCTCCTTGTCTGCTCAGTACCCATCACACTGGCCTATGCATTTCCAGGGCAATTCTCCGATGCCACTTTCTCGTTTAGGTCAGGATTTAGCACCATCTCATCCTATGCCTATCCTGGGCTCGAACATTGAGGCACGGCCCATCTTGAGTTCAAATGTTGAGGCACGACCTATCTCAGGTTCTAATGTTCAGGCGTGGCCTCTCCGAGTCTCTGCTATTGATAC
>MU823948.1:0-13072 GCA_027921425.1 Lentinula novae-zelandiae | reverse complement strand
CTTAACAGCTCTAAGCTGAATGTGGGATATTTAGAGGAGCTTAACTGCAGAGGTAGTCTGGAGAAAAGGAAAATAATCATAAGAAAAAGAAACTGTGGAACATGGATGAGCACTCACCAATGCCAAAGGCACTCTCCTTATGGTTGTCAAAACCAGGACCATCAGACATGGTGACACAACAGGTGATGCTGGGCATTGTGGTCAAGCTTCATGAACATTTGTTTGGCAGGCGTACACATGTGAAAAGGTAAAGGACAAGGGAATAGAAGGGAATTGAAAGAGAAGCAAGAACGAAGAAATAGCGCCACGTCACGAAATATACTCAAAAGTTCAAACTCCGCTTTATCAGTTGGTGGTGTGATTTGCGCGCCGGGAGCGCTCGAGAACAAGCTCGGCTATGGACTTGTCTGATTTTTCTGACAATTGAACTCCCTTGAATAGTCGGTGCCCATTGCACTGTACATTTGGGCCTCTTTAACTTGGTGCAGTGTATATATACACTCAAATGCCCCAAATCTGACCTTACAGCAATTAAAACACTGACTTTGTATTTTGCACAAAGTAAGCTCAATAACCTTTTACCGATATTTTATGGCTGAAGAAAATTCTCGGTAATCTATGATCATTGTTTTGTCGTCAATGTTAAAAAGTGCTAATAATTGCTAATTATCAAGAATTAACAAACATGTTTGAGATATCAATGGCAAACTTCAAATTAATGACAAAATTTCAATAATATTCATTAACCGAGGACCGTTTTCCTGATGTGATTTCTTGTCTTGATTTTACGTTCTGAGTTCCTAACATTCAAGGGTACTCCTTGTGCTGAAAGTTCCTGCAAGCAAAAATGAGACAAATCACACCGACTTACTATTGCGTAGACACACTTTTGTCAACTCTGTTGATACCTCCAGGCCAGGAAAATCTTTCGTGGAGAGTACTTTGAAGGTTCCACCAATGCACTCGGCTTGAATCGTCGTATCTTTACCTGGCATAGTCGAAAACAAATCAAAGAATCTGTAGCGAAGTCTAAAAGAGCCCAGATTTCTGACTGCAAGATCCTGATCAATGAATTATTTCAGTATCTCCAAATCTTAGTCGGTGGTTTCAACACTCACGGAGAAGACAAACATCAGATTTTTTTGACCATTGCGCTCTATGAGATGCGGTTGAACGACCTTGGACCCGATGAGAACATTCGTAGTCAGTCGGGCGATTTCTGACTCGGGGACTGGAAGATTTTCTGTAAGGGAAAAATCTTCGACTCCGGAAGGCAAATGGTCGTTGTCGAAGTGTGGATGATTAATACGTGGTCCGCTGATGTCACACGTTGGATGGATGTGCCCCCCGCTACCAGATTTAATGACAGGTATAAGATCCACAGCACATAAAAGTCCCATAGTCCCGACGTTTCTAGTGTGGTCGCAATTCTGGAATCAGTAGCGAAATTGGCATCTAAAGAACACTACTCAATTAAGACTTACTCGTAATTGAAGATCTCACTTTCTAGAGAACCATATTGACTGGGGGGCGTACGTTCAAACAAACGAAGCAAAGCAACAGGGGGTGGATCAATCGATCTTCTGTCGACTTCAGCATATCTAAAATGAATTCAAGGTCAAGAAAGAGAACATATCAGAGAAACTGACTTTCGCCCTAAATTGGCGTGTTGCAATTCATGCAGTTCAGCTCGCACCCTCTTTCCACCCCATCTACCTCCTTCGAAGTATATAGCCTTGTTCTTGTAGTGGTCGCCTATAGGGTAGACACAACTGTCCAGCTCTTGTATGGGCACTGTATTTCCGTCAATGAATGGCACTAAATTAGGATATAGGTCCAAATGAAACGGATTTGACATCTTGACCGTGACTGTAGGATTGGAGTTAATGGTTTTATCGCTGATGGAAACTGAGGGAAGGATATACAGACGTTGGGTATTTATGAGGAGAACATGCGAATAGAGCTACTCTAGAACCCTACTGGCACGCAAGTGGAAACATCAAAGTTCAACCAGCAAATAGCCTCAAGCAGAAAAACTGGGGTGATAGCCTATAGAGTGCCCTGCCCGATCGATCAGCAAAGGTTCGTCCAGCAACCGACAACGTGATTCTGTGAGGTCCCCGTGCGGCGAGAACGAGGATGTTGACGAGTTTTCTATGCGGAATGGTAGAAGCATGAATTGGTCACTGCATACACATTGAGCAAGATCTGAAGTTTGAACGAACCTTAGTAAAACAACACACGTGTAAAACGATGGGTCCACTCTACATCCTAGAGCTTTGAAATTTTGGGTTTGCTCTCGTAACTGATAGAAATTGACAATTGGTCAACCAATCCACTTACAACGGCGGCGCTTTTGAGAATGTTACGCTGAATTTCTTGGATTATTGGCGTACAGATTCGAAGGGAGCTCAGGAATTGCTACATTATGAGCTTGCCTACACCTCAGTGAATTCTTGAAGAAAGCAAAGGTCGGATTGTCGATGGTAAGGAAATTTTACAAAGGGGCCAGGATTGGACGGACTGTATACGAGAGAATACATAAGTGCGCAACTTGAAGTGATTGGGCAACAATCTAAAACATAGACTCGTCGAGCAGGCAAGCGCCATCAATGTATAGTTAAGCCGAGAGAGGGGGGGGTAGAACATGACGGGTGGGAGTTTATCTAAAAGGCAATCATTCGACACGAGTCGCCGCCTGCAGTGGATGTGAGTTCTGATATCGAATCGAACTAAATTTTTGCCAATATATACCTATACTCGCCTTGGGCTAAACCTTGTAAGAAGCGGATCAGTATGTAGAGCTTAAAGGCTTAGTATTTGATTAGCCAATTAGCCTATTGAGCTATCAGGGCATCCACTCTGCTCACCTGGAGAATGAGAGCAATCCTGAGCAATTGAATCACATTGAGGCGGCGCAGGCTACGGGCATCAACTTGAAAGTTCCCACGTTAAGTAGCATTTCTGAAAGCGATCTTCGATGTCTTTAGATCAAAATCTCTTTACTCTCATCGTAACTCCAAGCATAATCGACCCCAATGTCATAGACTTGGTAGATTCGACTGGTCAAGTGCATTACCGCAAGCAGCGCGTTCCTGCATCAATATACAAAGTAGAGGTGTATGGTGTGTTTCAGGATATGCTTTCTAATCGTAATTGGTGATACATACTTCCCAGTAGATTTTGCTTCTGAATCATTGCTCGTAACTGCCAGCGCACCAAGCGCAACCAGCAAAGTCAAAACACTGGAGCTTTGTAATCCAACTATCGCCGTAGAACTCAAATACACAGGGACACTATCCTTCAAATGGTCTTTTCAATGGGAAAAGTGCGAATCGTCAATGTATTGAATGAACCTATTTGATTTTTTTAACATATCGACAGTCACGAATTCGAATGGAAGCGAGAAGAATGCTACATGATACGAAAGCCAGATCCGCCAGTTCTAGTCGCTCTTACAAAGGAGCCTGCAGGTCGGTTGAAGAGCAGTTCAGTCCAAGTGCTTGATTATAATTTGAACCGGTGTGTTTTCACCAGCGGAGTCGATCAAATCGTATGCACTGACGTTCCTTGAGATTCGATGTCAACGACCGCAAAGGCCTGGAAATCGTCATTTTGACCGCTTTGTTAACATTCCACGACTTGAACGATACTTATCACTCCCCGAAGGTTAATCCTCCGCCTTCACCTACAACTACGCCTTCTGCAAGTGCTCCCATTCTTTTGGAGCCTCCAACGCCACCTCCTAGACCTGAACCCAAGGCCGGTGTCGATCGTATTGCAGAATTGCACGCCATCCGAGGAGAATTTAATGAAGTCACAATAGAAGCTGAGGGTAGCGTAAATGATTATGCGCAGTATTGCTGGAACCTTCTTCAGGTGCCATGTATCCTTCTTCCGGTAGTCCTTACTCAACAAGCTTTTCATTAGGACGATGCAATACTGTTTGTCATGATAAAATCACATACTAGTCTCGAAGTACAAAAAGTTGTCCAAGTTGCCGAAGAAACCAAGCGGATACGGCACAAAGCTGGTATATGCTTTCTTTCTTTTCATGTCAGGTCGTCCACAGCTTTTGCAGGTTTAGAAGACGATCTACATCAATATGTGATTTACGATGCTGAAGCCAAGAAAGGACCCAAGAGGATTAACTTGGATGATACCGATAAAGGGAAAAAGCCTGCGGCCTATGTTCCACCGAGTAGTCTATGTATCCATATCAGCAAGATTCTTATGCCCGAGCTTCAACCCCTTAAACCTGGAGGTTTACCGAATGACAAAGAGCTTTCTCTCAAAAAGAATGACGGTTTGTACTTGTATTATATTCTGTCTCAATTCAACATTTCTGATTGCACTCATTTATTATAGCCTCGTCTTCTCCCTCTTCCGCAAGACCAAAATCCAAGCTATTCCGCCCTTCCCGATCTCCCCCTGCTTCTCATGTACGATCTCACCAAGTACATCCTCATCAGCCTTCCCCCTCTCCATCACAGCTCAATAATCCCATGATCTACGCTGCACCTCCTCTGCCTCCCAACTACTCCAGTACGCACTCTGCTGCTTCGCCGCCTAGTCTCTCAGCTCCCCCGGATTACGCTCAGGGCCCTCCATCACAGCATGCTGCGGCGCCTTCTAATTCTATTGCGGGACTGTTGGAGCGATTCCATTTACATTAAGCGTTCTCATGGGGTGTCAAGCTTTGCTGCATCCACAGACTCATTTATCGCCCATCTTTGCTTTATATTCAAGATTAAATATTGTTACGCCCCACCGCATTTATCTGGACTGCATTCCAAGTATTATTTAAGGAATCTTATCAACTCAAGTATGTATATAAGAATAAGAATCAATATGTACCAGTATCGCTGTGATTCATATAGACTACCTAACTGGGCAAAGCCAAAGCTCATGTTAGGTGGGTGGCACGTGATGTTAATTTCACTACTTTTTCCTTCTGCAATGCGGAGCTCTGGGCAAGTGACAGGCGCCACTCAAGCCAAAGAGCGACTTTACACTCAACTTGCAGGCAGTTTTGGAAGAATGAACCGGGCCCTAGTGCAGACGTCCAATCTCTGCGAGCTGCTTCAGCAGGATCTACACGCAATGCGCACTTTTGTGGGATTAGATGCGGCAATGTGCGTAATTAACATTAATTAAGTTGCGCGAAGATTACGATTCATCTTGACTCGTAGGCTCATGACTATCGCAGCTTCACTCAATGCGGATCATGGTGAAGAAGAATCTACAGAGCATGCATCAGACGAGCAATTTACAGATGCAAAGAAGTCAAACAGTGATTTTAGATGATCGTACACTTAGATGGAATCTTTGTCATAGTGAGTCTTCACTATACATTTCTAGACTATCTGCCTAATTTCTTACCATGTCTCCTTAGTTATCGTGTACTTGTCAACACTGTATCATAAACCCTCGGACAGCTTCTCCAATCTACTTCACTTTTGCCCCATTGATACCTTGCTTCCGGGGGATCAAAGACTCGACTTTGTTTCAGCGCAGGCAATCACTTGTGACTGTAACTGAAAAAAACAGGGTGATTGTAAATTTGCAAAAGCGCGAAAGACCTGTTCTCTGTTACGCTGTTGTTATATATAGGTGAGATCGTCGAACACAGTCAAGTATACAACATTATTCATGCCACTTGGTATGTCAATTCTCAGGTTGAAACCTATGTAGAGGTAAATATTGACCGAAATTCGCCACCTGTTGACGAGGCCCCGATACCAGCTGGAACATCGTCTTCCGTGATATTCATAGTTTTGCGTCTGGAAATGATATGTCCAACCGTGGCGCCTCGTCGATATTGTTTATTCACATCACCCCTTAATGGGCCTGGTATCCACATAAGCTTCTACCACACGGCGTGAGGAAAAGGTCTCATTCTGCCCTAGGGAGCGCAAACAGATTGACAACGATTCCTCAGAGCTGCAGGACGGTAACATTTTCCGACCCTCTCCTCCCTTTTCCACCTCAATGCACGATTACTTGCCACCGACAAGCTAGGTCCACCAACAGAATTACCGAAAAGGATACTACGAACCAATCAGAATGCAGTCGCCTTCACGATGACGATATACGCGACGTTTAGAACCGAAATACGATGTCTCACAACATAGTAAACAATCAACAATGTGCAAAGCGGCAGAAATTGGACGAAAGCGCGTAGTATACCCTGTAAAAACAACGAGAAGGGTGCTTGAGGTGAGAACGCGACGGAGGCGGTAGATGTGAGTACGGGTCTGATAAGACAGAAGATCCGCGGTGCACTTCATGATAATGCCTGGGGTCACATATGGATACAAGGATGCTGAACACTTTCGTCACGTCCCTTCTTAGCGCCCGATTTGATATGCCTTCTTAGCTCAGGTGGTAGAGCGTTCCACTCGTATTGCTATATGGAGAGGTCACTAGTTCGAATCTGGTAGGAGGCAAACATTTTTTTGCATCTTCAAAATTCCTGTCACTCGGGGTACCTATGTTTTCCTTTCCCTATCTTCTCGTGGCTGATGATAATCAGACACATTTGGGGTCAAAAACTGAATGTATGTGCTCACAGTTCAATTGTCTCCGACTTTTTACTTCTCAAACCCCGAATTGACGAGGAATGAACCGAACAGTTGCCTATTCTCCTTTCAAAATCTCATTTCTTCGTTTTCATAAAAGGCCTGAGCTTGATCAGAGTAAGTAGTTGTGTGCTTAAACGAAATTTTCATGGCAACAATCGAAAAACAAATGGGTGATGGTTGGCAGAGAAGAACAGATGATCCTGTATTATGCATGCCAACGTCGACATACTGGCGATTTTTACGGACTTCGACTCTTTCCTTGGCAGCTCACCTTCTCTCAAGCGGTTGAGGAGATTCTCCAACCTCTGAAGGTAATGAGGGTTTCGAGTAATGACGGTGGCATTTTGGACAGAGGACGTCAAATTGTGGGTTCGAATTCCTTGAATTTTCTTTCTTTTCCTTCAACGAAATTACCACTTACCACTGCCATAGGTGCAACGTCGTGCTAATAAATGTTGTCCTTGTTGACAAATTGAGTGACAACCAAGCAACACTCCTATATACACTGATTTTCGAAGCAGCAAAGGGCGCGAAATAAGCGGAAGAATGCGCACTGGCTGTATTCATATCAGTCATGTCCAAAGGTTCGAAAGCGCGCGGTAGTACACGATACCAATTTTTACCTCGAGGAGGACTTCGTTCGACGCGGATTTTACCATATCAAGTCAGACTCGACGTCGTGTCGACGAGGGCGAGGTAGCCCAAGTTCCTAGAGATCCAAGCCGGATGATCGCATCCCTCAGACCCCGCTGCCAGCGGAATTACTCGAATGCTTCCCCTTCCTTTCAAAAGACCTGAGAGTCGCAAGGTAAGCAGGAGGCGAATAGATTTTCAACGAATGCATGCGGTTGATCAGCCTTTTAGAGAGCGAAAAATACGGGCTGCTCTTTGCGAATAGAACGTCATTTTGGTGATGGACATCGAACGGCTGTCAGAAGTTGTGAAGGTCACAGACTACTCCGCAGAAACTCCGTTTTTTTTGGCAACTGCCAACGTTGGCAGCCTTGTCGCGGCACCGACAGAAGAATCTCCGCAAACACCTATACTCACCGATAATTAGGCATTACCTTTAACCTGAAATTTCGAGAGGCAGTTAAGAATGTCGCAACAACACAGCGTCGACGGCTCAACTGTTGAGATATCCCGACAACGTATGGATTGCGGCCACGAGCATAACAGATTATGACTTTGGTCGAGAACAAGATAGATGGTCTATCAACTTGACTTGCAAGAGATGATAAAGCAAATTTAACACACCGGAAGGAGAAAAAATTCCGCTCGACGGAAATACCAAAATTCAGTGCAACTGATATATCATGTGACCGGCGATATGCCTGATATAGCTTATCCGCAGTCACATGATATATCAGTTAAGCTGAATTGTTACGATTCCGTCGAGCGGAATTTTTTCTCTTTCTGGGGTGTTTGTACACTCTCGGCTTCATTTAGTTCGCGGTATTCAGACCATCCTGATTAAAGTTTCTTCCTTTCACCCCAGAAAGAGAAAAAATTCCGCTCGACGGAATCGTAACAATTCAGCTTAACTGATATATCATGTGACTGCGGATAAGCTATATCAGGCATATCGCCGGTCACATGATATATCAGTTGCACTGAATTTTGGTATTTCCGTCGAGCGGAATTTTTTCTCCTTCCGGTGTGTTTATCATACGGAACTCCTACAACCGCATACAACCATACAACCACACGGTCCGGGGTTTTCAGGTCGGTCTATGTCCTCACAGATTGACAGTAAGTATTTGGGCGTTGATCATGTCACTTATCGCTAGAAGTTTCCTGAATGTTTCCTTATGTCTGTGTCTGTGACTGTATGTGGCAACTCAAATGACCTCAGGCCATAGCTCGGTACGAAGTCTATGTATTATACATGCCAGGGAGGGGTCGAGTTGATATACCGAGCTGCAGAGAAAAGTAGAGAGAGAGATAATAAGTCAACAGATTTAATGGCAGAATCATGACGAGTACCAATGTATATACTTACCTTTGCCGTACATTTCAACCTTCAAACGATTTGGAGTTGTGTCCCGGGTGCGATAATATCAGGATTACGCAGCCAGATACTGCCAAATAACTCAGGCTGGTACGTCTCGACCTTGATACTTCTGTATTTACGACTTCATACGTACAGTCTCGTGCAGTCTGCGGAATAAACATTCAGACAGATACAGCCTCAAGAACAGGCCTCGAAGCCAGCACATACTAGCATAGACACTGGTGGTCCCTTGTGTGGCGGCTGCGCCCTGACGCATTTCACGGTTATCACGGAAAAAAGGCCATGATATTCCACGATAAACCTACAGTAAAACCTACAACACATACACACATGTTCAGCGTAAGTAACGCAGCCTAGATGTTGCGAGCTGATTGGAGTCCTGTCTGTGGCGCTGCTAGCAAGGAGAATTGGTAGCGATTGGACCCGTAGTGTCGCATTCAAGCTCCGCAGATCCACTACAGGAGGTCAAAGCAGGTGGTACTTTGCTGCATCGGGAAACATTGAGCCAAAACATATTTATGCGTTTCGACGACCCTGAACTCCTCCCCGCTCCTCTTCGAAAGCATCCGGATATGTGATTAGATGCACAAATTCGCGGTCACAAATCACTAATGAGGGAGGATCCGGGATGACGACAGGCAGGATCTATATTTTGAATACATACGTTCATAGGCGTTTATAGGCTCGCATTATTGGCTATAATTGGTCGAAATATCGGGATCCGGGACGATAAAATACGACGGATGAGTCAGGTGAGAAGGTAAGCGAACCTGAGAGACTCCAGTGCTGCTTCAGAAGTCGAATCACTCCCGACGTGTGATAACGATTTTCAGGAGGCGCAGGCGTGGAATTTGCTGGTATATGTACATGTGTGCGTAGGGCTCAGGCGGCAAAAAAAGCTATGAATCATCAGGAGTCAGTGAAATTCGGTGTGAAATTTTGTGATATGGACTCAATGCCTACGGAAGGTGATGTTACAAGCGCGATTGTCGATGAAGATATTTGCCTTTGTTCTTACAATGAGAACAATGGGCTTTTTCTGCGGGAAGATGATCAGCTCCGAAGATCATGTCAAAATCCTCATGTCAATTTAAAGCAGGAAGTCAGTAGTTTGCCTTGATTTGTCTCTAGTATCGCAGTTGTAGCTTTGAGATTTTTGCTATGGTAGACTAAAACTGTTGCCTTGACGAACAGTCAAAGGGCGAGCGCGTCGGGGACGAAACTCGAATACGGGAGCTTAATCGGCAAAGTCGGAAACGCGTCCCCGTATAACTGTGACAGGCACATCCCCGAAAAGGTTTGTGACTTAGTCGCCTAGCCAATATTCCCACGCTAATATTAAAAACCCCGATTAAATCTTGGCTGACATTGAGTGACTTTTTTCTTGTGGCTTTGGCCTCGTGTGTGTATATAGATTCTTTGTGGCGCGACTAATTGGTTGGATACTTATAGCTAGTACTTCCACTGCCAGTTCAACCTGGACCCCCCCAGTTCTCTACTAACTCTTCTCCAGAAATGTTTCGCACTGGTTCTCCGTATTCGCAGTTCTTCATGTCAGGCTTGGTGCCTCCATCCTCACCCGACGCCACCAACGAGGTCCAGGAAGGATTTTTCTACGAAGTCGACTTTCGTCGCCGAGGTAGCCTCCCAGATACTTTGTCTCCTACTGCCAGTGTGGAGCAATTCCACAAAGAACGATCATTTTTATCTTTAGATTTAGCTGGCGCGGGTTCTTTACGGTACGTCTCAATAATCCTGTGCTCCTCAACTCGTCTTCCTAAAACGGCCGCAGTGCACCATCTCTGCATACACTTCGTTCCCGTCCATCTTTGCAGAACTTTCCGTCTCAGAAGCCGATGCCCAAATATGCCGACGCATTACCTGCGCTACCGGCTCCGAACACTAGCAGAGCTTCCTCCACTCTTCTTCCTCCATCTCACTCCAATGCAATCGCTGGCCCGTCGAAATCGGTGACCATTCCCAACCTTACTCGCAACACATCTACCAGGACTGCTTCTTCCACCGTCTCCACCAACTATCGCCGAACCAAACGATCCGATGCTCTTGCCCGACTCGAAGGTCGGTCCCACACCGCATTGACTTCATTCAAATTCGGTGGTATTAAAGAGGAGACGACGAGCAACTTTATGTCCTTGTCCGAAGACGAGGATTCTTCCGAGGACGAATGGGATATGGATTCTAACGAAGACGCGGACTTTGTTGATCTCGACATCGACTTTAGCTCAACGCACCGTCATTCGTATTCTGCTCCTTCCCAGCACGACGACGAGGAAGACATCCTTCCAATGAGTCCATCCCGATCCCACGCTTATTCTCGCTCATTCTCCTATTCGACATCTTCTTATTCGGCTCCGAGTCGAATGCAACGCCGCAGGTCCAACACTCGCTCCAACTCGAGCTATGGCTTCGGATCTTCCATCAAATCCGAGCCGCGAGTGCGTAGCAAGACGATGTCGATGTTTCCTTCAAACGCCACCCCTAAGAAATATACCAGTTTCATGGACCTTGAACACTCTTCGCACCGCGAGGTTTCGTCTTCTTTGTTCAAACAATCACCCCGGTCATCGTCGGCAGATATCGTTTTTCCACTGCACAGTCCAAATCGGAAGAAAACGGAGGAGTGGCTCCAATGGAGTAGCTTCATTGAAATTTCTGCTGTTGTGTAAAACCCTCCTCATCTGAACTACTTGCTTTTTTTTAAATAGCTATACGGTATACTATGTCATTCGTTTTCATTGCATAATTCCCCTGCTAATTCCATACATTCTTTTCGCACTTAATCCCTTTCCTGCTAGCTGCAACCCGCGTTTCATCTGTTGCAATGTACTATTAGTTCCCATATCAGTTCGGTTGCTAACAATCCTGCTCCAATCATTATCTTGTTCATCTGTTCATCTTATCCCCTTGCCATTGCCTCCCATATCAACCATTTTTTGTGTATTTTTTGTATCATTAAATCAGCTCTTCGCTGCATCTCCTCACTCTTCATATTCTCAGTCCTCTTGATATCTCTCGAAGTTTCCTACCCTATCTGTCCTACCTTCATTTGTGATTTCGCATAACTGCCTTTTGCATTTCTTCTTGCAACCGTATAAGCATATTTATATGTTCTTGTACCATCAAAAAATCTCCAAACCTGTCTTTGTGTTTTGTCCTTTCCCCCGCTCTCACCATCTCGACTCCATATCTCCCCAATGTTGTTCTTGTACAACCGATACATTCTTTTAACTCCATTGGACTGCTCTGTCACTGCATCGACTCGAACTGTCTCTTTTCCCCTTCCCCGTGTTGTAGTCCCTTCTCCTCATGTTGTTTTGACTCGTTCATCGACATTACCAATCCTTCTGAAGACGCGTACTCTTCTACCCTACACTTTGTCCTACGTACAACCGTAGTGTACACATTCATTTACTGTTTCAGTAAGTAGAATTAATCTTCAAATAACATTTGTTACCAACCTGACAGTGGCGCGATCTGACCTACCCTAAACATGACCTTGTCACCCTTCGAATCATCATTGCGGCTTTCGAAATCACAAACGCTTCCCGATAATCACATTTGAGCTGCTTTCTTGTTTACGGACGCATCTAATTCCCGACACTTACGAACAAACAGAGGCGCTGTGTTGCTATGGCCGTATTTTATGCTCTGCTGAAAGAGGTTTAAAGAATGATCGTAGGCTCATCCAGGCTTATATGTATGTAAGTAAATTCTTATTGGTGTTTTGATTTTTTTCATCGGATGGGTTTGCGGAGGTCTGCGGATTGTAATGAACAATGTAATGTATGTAAGTTGTGCTCTTTTTACTCGGCCGATGTTTCAGAATCGTTCAACGGTGCAACGACGATTCCACATCGTGATTTCACCAAGGGCATTCAGGTTTTTGCGGCAACCTGGCCGCTGGTGACCACTGACAACCCACAACTCCGAAGTCAAATAATAACTCTCCCGAAGACCCTGTCCTCACATCTTATTGTCCCAGTAGGTAAATCCTTGCGATATATGTATGTACGTACCTCGTTACATTCATTGGTTGTACATATCCTTTCACGCTGTCCATCATGTAATAGTCTAACTCAATTACAAGTTTTTTTTTCGAGTGAAATTTTTTGGGCAATATACTTGACGTCGCTTAAGATATTGGCTGATAAAGTGGCGCACAGTGTGCACAAATGCACAAGTCTTTATTCCTCCTCCGAGTTCTTCTCCTTGCGGTGGAATATGTATCTCTAATTCCATAATATAATCGCAAATTGATCTTTGGGCATTTGGTATTAGTCGAACTCATTCTTCTTTGTGAAATTTTTTGCTTATGCAGACCTAAGCCGTAGCCAAATTTCAAGATATGGGTAATCTTGAGGGATCGGTGCCCTTGTAAGGGGACCCGATGTGCTATCGAAGGCAAATACTGGGTCGTATACCAAAATATACTCTCAAACATAGGTCTACATAG
>MU823947.1:0-13193 GCA_027921425.1 Lentinula novae-zelandiae | reverse complement strand
TGGTGCTAGAGAGTGTCACCACTATGCACCCCTTGCCTGCTCAACAACGTTAACGGAAGGATATGGATGAAACAAGATGTATGAGATCAAGGTGCTAGAGTCAGGAAAGACCGCCATCAATTACTCGCGAACACAGGACAGGCCAGCAGACATACTTACTTGGCATAGGAGACTAGGACATGTAGGGATACGCCGCATCCTGCCAATGGCCAACCATGGACTAGTAGACGGACTGCACATAACGAAGAAGGACATATATGGCATGTGCGAGGACTGCCTATATGGAAAGGCTACAAAACACCCATTCGACAAAGTCCTGACACATGAATTGAAAGTCCTAGAGAGAGTACACATCAATCTTTTTGGCCCTGCAAGAACACAAACAAGAGGTGGAGCAACATACCTGATGTTGTGCACCAACGGGAAGTCCTCATTCAGGGTGCCATACTACCTGACCAATAAACAAAAGGAGACGGGAGTGAAAGCATTGCACGAATACAGGGTAATGTCTGAGAAGCAGACAGGAAAGAAGTTAAAGATAATCCAGATAGATGGGGGCAGAGCATTGAACAACGGCCTGGTCAACGCCTACTGCACCGAGCACGGAATTATAGTCCAGAAGGTGCCACACAACTCGTCGGCAGCAAACGGGGTAGCCGAGTGAGCATTCCACACGGTTATGGAAGGAACGAGGACACTGCTGGAAGAGGTTGACCTTCCATACGCATTCTGGGGCGAGGCATCCACCACATTCATCTACGTCAACAATTTTGTACCATCGTCGCATGCACCGAACATTGTACCAGTGGAGGCGTGGACACAGAAGCGCCATGACATATCCCATCTACGTCCGTTTGGATGCGACTACTGGGCAACGCTACCAAGAAGACGAACAGATGGTAAACTGGGACGACAAGCAGTAAAAGGGAAGCTGCTTGGGTACATGGGCAGACGGGGTTACAGAATATGGGTGCTGGAGACCAAGAGAATTGAGGAGTCTCACGACGTGACTCTCGAGGAAGGGAAAGCTCACAGGACACGCACACCAGACATGGAAGAAGGGAATGACGAAACAGCTGAAGGACCCACCAACCTAAACTCCGGCAAACCAAACAAAGATCCCACAGAACCCACCGACAAACCAAACAGGAGTAAACCTGATGGAACCGGAACCTGCGCCTGCACTACAGGAGACGACTTGGACCAGCAAAAGAGGCCACATACCCTCCCGCCGATATATCAAAAGCGAGGAGTATGGGGAACAAGAACAGGACGCACTGGACAGGGGAGAAGAGTGGACAACAGACACACTGATGGGACAACCCTTTGCACTGATCTCACAAACACCGTACTCCTTTGCAGCATTGACGGGCGACCTGTGGGTTCCCCAATCCTACAAACAAGCGATGTGACGTGCTGACCTGTGGAGGGAGCCAATGGCAAAGGAGTACTGCACACTCGTCAAGAAGGACTGCTGGGACCTGGTGCCACTACCGCCAAACGCAAACCTGATGGGAGGGCGCTGGACGCACGCAATCAAGTTTGATGCGTCGGGCAAGCTGCTAAAGCGTAAGGCCAGGTACGTGGCACAGGTATATACGCAGGTGCAGGGGCAGGACTACAACAAAACGTATGGAGGAGTGGCACATATGGAGTCAGTCCGGATCGTACTGGCAATCATCGCGGTACTATGACTCTCTATCTTCCAGGTGGACTTCACGGCAGCATTCCTCAACAGCCCTATCACACATGACAGGGTGCAAATATGTATCCATTGATGCTGAATACCATTTTATACATCTTTTGCAAGAGGAAACAATTCATAAGTCAGTCTTCAATCTTTCTAGCAATGGGCCAGTTGTATCCTTGCACCGAATGGTTATTTTACATTTGAAAGGTGCAGGTCCCCTAGATTTTCACATTTACCTGAAGGACTTTTGATTTAGAGAGTACGACTCACACTACAACCCCAGCATCAATAACATCAGTCAATGAGGGCAAACTCTCATTGCCATTGTCATCGTATCCTTTCTCAATGTTGAATGCCCAAAGGAGACACGCAAAGTTGATGAATAAAGACTGGGTAGCAAAGGTTGCCCCGACACAGGAACTAATTGACCAATAAGCTATTAATTTCCTATAAACAATTTAAACTTGCCGTCTTCCAAACCCAAAACTACTATGTCCCACAGAATGCATATTTGTAGGAGATGTATTACCCATGCCAGTTCCATTCAGGAACCGCTCAGGTCGAAAATCCTCAGGATCAGTATAAACAGCAGGGTCCCTGCAAAGTAATGAGGTTTGAAAGATATTCATAGTAATCCAAGGTCACACAACCTATTGATGGCCCTTTATGAATAAATTACTCAGAGGATATCCAGTTAATGGAATATGAAACGTACCAGATATTCGAAATTACAGTAGCACCTAACAAGGTTGGGAGATATGAAGGTAGTAAGGAAGATAAGAATTACCTTTTGGTATGAAGTAACCCTCATACCAGTCATCCTATAAGATTTATATCAGAATGCAACTGCACCAACAGATAAGTGCATACTTGAGCTGCTTTTCTAGGTATTCCTATATTTCTGTCAAATTCAGCATGTAGACTCTTCACATACAGGAACTTACCCATAGGGCCTGCAGGCCGCCAACGGAGTAACTCTTTCACTAAAGCTTGCATATAAGGCAAGTGTGGAAGATCTGCAAATGTAGGAGCACGATTGCGTCCCACAACCTCATCAATCTCATGTTGAGCTTTATGCATTACTTTTGGGAAGTGTATCATTGCAATGAAAAAGTTTGAAATGGATGCTGTTGTGGTTTCTGCCCCTGCAGAGCTAAGAGGAAATTGAATCAAGGAGGATGACCTGAAAACTTTGGTACTGACAACATAATACCAGCAAGCCATGCTGCTTCTTTCTTGGAGAGTTTATTTCTCTCCTTTCCTTCAACCAGGTCAGTGACAAAGCATGCCTTGGCCACCCCATCTACCTTTATCAAACAAAAATAATCAGAAGCTAGTTGTAGCAATTATTGAGTGACATGCAATTCTTTGCTCTACATCAGCATTGAAACTCTCAAACATTTCTGATTCATGTTGATGCCATGCAAGTGCATCTCTTTTCCATTTTGCCATCCAACCGGGAATATTATTGATAATGGGAAATATGTCAACCATGCTGGACCCAGGAATGCAGGAGTTGGCTAGACGGGCAGTATGAGCATGAATGCGCTTGACCAGAGGAGCATGCTCCTTAGTGGAGCGAAGCCAGCCATATGTTGCAGTGAGGATATTGGCAGATGTTGATCTATAACAGAGTTCAATTACCACAATGAGATATTCACTAAAGTGAGACCTTTTAATAATCTCCTCCCATGCAGTTGGATGACTTGCGAGTTCAATAATCAGCTGAACTGCTTCAGCTTCCTGGAGTGGCTGGAATTGTTTTGAGGAATGCTGGCCAAATGTATCATTGCATGCACGGCGCATGCGCCTAAACCTAATGTATTATGGTCATGTTAATATGAGATCAATCAAGTACGGAGCTGGACTTATGCACAGTCCACCATATGATATGAACGATAACATGATCCCACCACAAAGCAGTTCACCAGCCATGATAAAGCGCGGGCGATCACTGTAAAGTGTACTTCGCAGTTCTAAAAACTGTGTCAGAGAACTGAATATAAGGGTAGCAATGAAACCCACCAAGCAGCTCATAAGCAGATTTGTGGCTGTTAAGAACAACTACTGTATGACCGACTACATTGAATGATATAATTGGCCCTGTAGATTAAGATGAGGACATCTTGGATATCTAGGGAATGGGGTATGCTGACCATATGATTGAGAAAACTTTTGAAAGTAAATCCAGGGAATTTGAGTAGGCATTTGAAACAGATTGCCCAAAATCGGAATGCCCAATGGGCCAGGTGGCATTTTTCGACGTTCAAAATATGACCGCACAGTGGAAACTAGGAGCCACATCAATACAGGAATGCCAACTGCAAAGGAAGAGGAAAGGAACTGCATCTGGAGAAATGTCTGTAGGGAGAAACGAGACTTGAACATACATATTGCTTTTTTGAGATCAGATAAATCAGTAAATGATTAACCAGACACTTGGTTCGTTTCAAGTTTCAATACCACGGTAATTTCGGCTTTGAATGCATCAAATTTTAGACAGTTGGCAAATTTTCTATTCAATTTGAGCGCTGGCATGCGGCAATACAAAATGCATGCGGAGGAAATATGGTTTGATAGAGATTTTAAAGTCCGATTTTGACATGGGGAACCCTTTATAAAGCCGAAAGTCACCCGCAGTATTAGAAGGTGCCAGTCATCACCATGTTTCCCGTGTCATTTTGTTTGATACTTACAACATGCGTTTTGATATTTCTTCGCAAGTATATGTCTATTCTCCGCCGTTTACCCAACCTTCCTGGCCCACCAACATCTAGTTGGTTATTTGGACATGCAATGAATATAGAACATTCCCCAATAGGAGCCCACTATAACATTTGGGCTGAGAAATATGGTTCAACATACCGCTTAAAGGGTGTATTCGGGGTGAGACTATTATTCCTGTGAATGGAAAAAGACCATTGAACATCATTCCTTTTTCAGATACCCATATTATCTCTGGCAGACCCTAAAGGTGTAAATCATGTTCTCAACAACACAAATTACAAACGAAATGAAGATGATAATGTCGCTCTTGAACTCTTTGTAATATTCAATAACTTTTTGCATAACTGAAATTTGACCTCAGTTTTTGAAGTTCGGCCGAGGTGTATTTTGTGTTGAGGGTATGTAATTCTGTGCTCATAAAATCATCATCTGAAAAAATGCTCAGGACAGGAACATAAAAGAATGAGAAAATATTTGAACAGTTCCTTCACGTTGGTGAAATTACCCCTGTTCAGATATTCCTTACTAAATTCATGCTCAGATCAAGATCAGTTGCAAATTTTTCAGAGGTGTTCTTCAATCTAGCCTATAATGTGAGTTACGCTGTCAATCTGATTGTCTATCATCAAAATACTAAGTAAGGTAAAGTTGGAAGAGCAATGGAACAAGCTCTCAGATGCTCAAGTCAACAATATCTTTGATATTACGCCAACGGTCTACATGTTAACGTAATTATCTCACCTGACATGACGAGCCATCTGCTGATTATACAGCAGATTAGATGCAATCAGTATCACAATGTTCAACCACAATCTTAGTGCAACCGAAGGTGAAATACCCGACTTATTGAACAAGATAGCCAATGCTCCCAATGGAGTTGCCTTGTCAGCATTGGCTTCCCTCTTTCCTCTCCTTCTTTACTTGCCATCACCCATGAAAAGCTGGTGCCAAAATTTGCGCACCAGACTGGGTATCATTGCAAAAGAAGTTTGGTCCGGCAAGGAGGGTGCTGGAGATTATGCCTCTCTTCTACAGTCATTAGGTATTTGATAATCGAATCTTATCAGATCTTATCTTGATATACTCCCTACAGCCCAAGAAAGCCCACCAATAAGTCAAGAAGAAGCGGTTGCTCAGGTAGAACATTTGCTAAACATTCTATACACATTGTAACATTTTATTTGAGATCATTGGCATTCTCTTTGCAGGATCTGAAACAACAGCTAATGTGATTTGCGTACGTCTTGAAACTGTTACACATTCTACTGGTCTTTGATGATATACAGGAATGCTTCCATGAATTGGCCCGACAACCTGAAATTCAGCACCGTCTGCGGGAAGAACTATCTCGATTCGAAGCGTTGCATGGTCATCCTCCCAGTCATGATGATCTAATGAATCCCGCAGTGCTACCCTACTTTGATGCAATCACTAAGGAAACTATGAGAACAAAAGCTATTTTAGTCAACATCAGTCGCGAGGTATGTGAATCATTCATTCATTCCAAGTCAATATTTACTGTAATTTCAATTTCTGGGCAAAGGGTATCAGCGAGGATGTCATACCTCTTCAAAATCCATTACCTGGAACTGGCATATATGAGATTAAAATTCCTGCTGGAATGCTTATTCATATCCCAGTTAGAGATGGTATCAATGTCGATAAAAAGATCTGGGGACCTGATGCGAACACTTTCAATCCTGATAGATGGGTTGCACCTGGTGGTATTCCCGACACTGCGAAGACTATTCAAGCACAAGGTCATATGTTGACTTTTGGAGATGGGTGAGTATTCTATTTTACAATCAATAAACAATGATGCTGAGTTATATGATAGCCCAAAAGTATGTCTCGGTCGTGCTTTTGGTATGCTTTTACCTTCACTCTTCACTCCGAAACTAATGATTTACATCAAGCTCTTGCAGAGTTCAAGGTAATTGGAACTTCATACAATACACACACACCTTCTCTGATGCGGGTTTAGATTGTTGTTTCTGTGATGGTCAGAAAATTCTACTTTGAGCTAGATGGCTCTGAGATTGATTTTTATCATCTTGGGGGTAATACAATCAAGCCCATGGTTCGTGGAAGAGAATCTGAGGGTGTGCAGCTTCCCCTGAAGGTCAAGCATGTTTAACACAGATGCCATATGTATATATTGCAATGTTCTGTCATGACTTGGTGTTTTAACATGGGCCACCATGCTAGGGTCTAAACCCCCCAGTCATTTTTTGGAACTTTGTCAGATCAAAAGTACTCCATGCCCCATTGTTGCTCTTGCTATGAATTGCCGCCCCGTTGCATATTGAAGTAGTTTACAACTTAGCATATCATTACATCAACTTTTCTTATTCTATGTATCTTCTACTACTACCATGATCTATGATAAGTAGAATCCATTTATCCACATCACAGGCATGTCTATGATCCTGCATAGATTTTCAGTAGCACCTTTTTCATCTTTTGTGAATACTTCAGTAGGTTCTATTACTCTGCCTTCTCTATGTCTATTTCATTGCATTGTCCACTCTGAGGATCATGTGGCATGCGCTACTCAGGCCACAGAATTGCAGAGTCTGCATTTATCCCTGCCAATTCTTGCACACATACATTACACCTTCCACATCTGAAATATTGTTCATTGGTACTTCAACTTCGGGCCTTTCCCTCCTAAATTCTGCACTTATTACATTTTGAATCTGCTCTCCCCTAATCTTTGCCTTCTTCCCAATGCTGAGTATTGTACATGCTATTGCTCAATTCCTGCGAAAATCTCTCCTTTGCTCTTCACTGACAGAGGATAATTAGTGGTGTTAGGTTCTGGAAAGGTAGGGGGAGGTTCCGAGGTCCAGTGGCAGGTATGCTGTTGAGCCTCATGGAAAAAAGGAAGTCATGGCAATGAGAGGGAGGTTCTGAAGAACAAGGGGGAACTTGTAAGAGAAATGAAGGGAGCCTTGAGTGACTACTATAGTGTGTCTAACAATGGGTAAGGCATGACAAATTTTTACCTCACTTTATATCTTCCAATATGATTTTGCTGGGGTTCAGTGCTCAGTACTCAGCGTTTGTCAGACAAGTTCTGTATATTCATGTACCATTATTCCTTGAAGAGGAGGACAGCAAATGAATCCATGGTTCAATGCTTCAGAATTCAAACAAGCAGTAGGCAGAGTCTGAATCCGGGGGCGGCACACAAGTATTTCAGAGCCCTTTCGAAATTCAACATCACCAGTGATATTAATTTTGTGCCTTCTTGGATCTCTCCACTCCCTTCTGCATAATTTGTTTACTGCTATAGGGCCTTTGATTGTTGGTTCTCCTCAGCAGCTCTCCAGACGCTAAGTTACACACCAACCTCTCAACCCAGTCTCGGGAGCTCCCTATGAGCGTTACTGGTACACAAGTACAAACTATCCGTACAGTACATCAATCCATTGCCGACTTTGAAAAAGGAGTCCTTTGTGAGCACCGATTGGCAATCAAAAGTCGGTAGTTTTTGTGATGGTAAAACGAAGTACAATGCCTTTCGGGTGATCCGGCATACGTCTGCAGCACCAGATGGTACCATCTTCATAGTGGTGTCTTAATTCAGGATGTACAGCACCTTTCGGGGTCTGCGGTGCACTCCAAGATGAGTTAGGACAATACCTCAAAGGATCATGGAATGATCTAATTATTCAACTAAATCACATTCCGAGTTGGGGAATGCCGTGCGGGCGTGCTAAAAGATGATTATCATTGCTTCCTATCGTCGCTCAAATAGACACTGTTCATGATAGCTGTCAAGTTGACACCTGTAATGCATGCAAGCAGGTAACCTGGCATTTCATGCACCCATCTTTGATCAAAGATGGCAAGTCTTGTTGTCATATCATTATAATTGTGAGCTGAAAAGAATTACCTAAAGATCCGTAGAATGACACCATTGACACCCATTGAGTACACATATTGAATCCTCACAATGCTGCTATGTATTGAAATAATAGGAGTGGCATATTGTAAATATCAAAGATACAACAAATTGAGATGTCAACTGAAGTACGGTACACTCGAGTTATGGTATGTACAGGTAGCATGAACAGATGGCTGCTGGGAAAATACTAGTAAGTAAGCTGCTCTCAGACATTCAGTTAAAGGTACAGGTTTTAACGTATCAATCAATTTGTTGAACAGCAGCAGGTTGTGTTTTGTTTGTTGGGCACTTCAATCTGAGCTACTTAGAAGCTAGAGAGTGCACTCTCTAGACAGTATCCTTGCTCTGATGAGTGTACAGCTTTTGCAGATGTTAATATATGGTATATAAGCTTTGAGCAGGAGAGTTGCAACCCCAATTACCTGAAGACTGAAGTGTTTGGCACCTGCCGCTCGCGGCCTTTCCCCAGTCATGTGTAAAATGGAGACCAATGAATCATGCTGTGCTATACACCGGTCTTAGATTTTTCTGAAAACTTCATGCATGCCAGAGTGAGCATTCATCAAGGTCACAAGGTGAGCAAACATCGGACACTCAGAATGTCCGGGGTTATTTGAATAGAAATCAAAGTTGTGGTATGTTGGCTCCGCGGTGAACTACTACCACTTGCTATTCAATTATATCCATTATGTAAGTCATAGACAGGGTGTCAAATAAGATAATGGGAATTGCGGTATCACACAAGCCTTGTACTGTAAGATACTGGCTTGCGAATTTCATCAGTATGGAAGATCTTCGGATCATTCAAGTCAATATGCCGCTTTTGTCATGATGCAACACAATTGGAACCACAAATCAGGCCATCATATCAAAAGATTGTGCTGCACTGCTATTTACATGGACCTTATTCAGTGCAGCACATGCTCATTCAGTCACTTGAGCATTATCACATTATACGGCACTGGAAGTATATAACAATAACCAATCCTGAGAGCCCTACTGACAATGGCCCTCTCAAATTTTCCAATTGACAAGTCATATCTCATTGCAACTTGGCTTGCATCTGCTTTTTGGGGTTTGTCTCGGTGAAAGCTTGTAAAAATAGTCTGATTTCTGACTTATCTCAAATCTTAGGTGCATTCACAGTCATCTTTATTTTTTCTTTGATTTCGACATTTACCCAAAAGAGCCGACCTCGAAATGTTTTCACCATTGCTGCTGTTATTGCCATGTGAGGATATAACTCCAGTTAATCGAAAAACACTCATATTGTTCTCAGGTATACACTATCCACGGTCCATATATCTCTGGTGTTGACCCGAATCATTGAAGCCTTCATTGTTCATGTTGGAGATGATGGAGGTGCTATTTCTTATCTTGCCAATATTGGCCTCCCCCTCAATCGGTCCAAGGACATGATATATGTCACAACAGTAGGTGCCCCGCATTGCGAGCTTTATGGAATGTACACAAATAATATTCTCTTCAGATAGTTATGGCTGACACAATTCTCCTATGGCGCTGTCTCATGGTATGGAATAAAAACTATTGGGTGATTGCACTCCCCGGGCTATTGGTCCTAACTACTGCTAGTAAGTTTTTTTGCGTGAAAAGATGACATATTACACTAATATATTGACCTCAGTAACTGGATATGGTGCAATTGCACACTATTTTCTGCCTAATCCATATATACCAGAGACAGTCAGTTGGGCAATTGGAATGTTGATTACTTCCATGGCAACAAACATCATTGTTACTATACTAACTGCTGGCAGAATCTGGTGAGATCCTTAATCTATCCATTATCTGAGATTATTTGACTTTGCTAAAGGCAGTTGACTCGTCGTTCATCATTGGGAAAATCAAATATCCGTTACAATTATGTCATTCTAATGATCATTGAATCTGGCTTGGTCATGGCTATAAGCAAGACCCTGGAATTCATTCTTTTTGAACTTGCTCCTGATAATGGACTTGATGGGCTCAATGCTCTTTACATTGTAATGGATTGCATGCCTCAAATTATGGTGCGCATCCTAGAATTGCTCCCCTCAAAGTATACTAACTGACCATTTGTTAAGGGTATCTGTCCAACTGCCATTATACTTGCCGTGAATAGAGGATTTTCATCAGATGAATCCATAGGATATGTTCCTTCATCCAAAGGAATGCCACTGAGACCTATGGTTTTCCAAGCCAGTAAATCTCATAGCCCGGCATCCGGGGATGATGGATCGTTACTCCCGAGTCATGATTTGGCATTCACCTCTAGTAAAAACCAGGAATTTCCGGTTTGAGGTACTGCCCTTACAAGTGTCATGTACTATGCTCAGAATGTCAGATGCGGATGATGCATCATTGAGGATTCAATTTTAGCTCTACGTTCTTTTCTATTAGCTTTTTTTCTTTGAAATATTGTGTTTATTATTTATATTGCCATTCAATATTTATCTAGGCCTTGGTTATATTCTTGTTATAAATGCGCTGTACAAACTACAAAGAACAAGGTAGGCTCGAAGCTGCCTGATGCATGTGTGTTGAAGGGGGAGTGAAATTCACTACAGAGAAGACATTATTCAAGTATTACTTCAAGGTTGAGATAAGGAATATTTTCTTCATTTTTTATGCTTCAAAATAAGCAATAAGACCATAGTAAGACTACGAAATTTCGCTCACTTTCCCTTGTAGAAAAGGGTCATCTGAATGTCATGCTGAGAAAATCTAAATTTTCATAAAATTTTGCGGTCATTCGTTATTTACTCAAGTTTATAACAACATTTAATGCACACTCAAATGATGCAAGCACAAGAATCTGAGTGATAGAGAGCTAGTCTTGTCAACACAATGACCCTTCTAATGTAACCCTCCCAGCATTTCTACAATACAACCCAGTTTAGGACTGTCAATTGATTATATCCCAGAATAATAACATACATATGGCCTGCAAGTCATTGGGCAGCCTCATATTGCTGTTTGTTAGGTCCATGCCAGATCAGTCCATAACAGTACTTATGATCTCTCAGATGTCTTGTTGTCATCTGGTCTTTTTGTATTTTCTCAGCTTGTACTCCCTCATTTGATGACTGCTGTACTATTTTGACCAACTGTTCCTGTCACTGGTCACCAGGCCCGAATGGAGTTTACAGATGAGACCTAGGTAGCTAGCTTGGCTTGAGCAAGAATTTTGGCCTTAGGACCTATGTACCACTCACTCCTGAGTCCTGAACGCTACAAACAACTCCACATGACTCCTCCCCGCCACCCCATCTCCAACTCCTAATCAATTAACGATTTCGGTTCCGCTGACTAATCCACCAATGTCCAACACACACAGGCGGGTTATATAAGGAACACTTCGGAGCGAGGGTATTGTTTGGAGTGTGTTGAGAAGAGATTCTATGAGGGCAGAGCGTAGGTAGGTGGAGAGGCGCCGGTTGGGAGATTGGGAGAGAAACCGGGGATAGTGGGTGTTGTTGGAGGAGTTGAATTTTCCGGAGGGAAATAGGATGGCGGCAGAATGCTGCATGTGCATTCAAGTTGGTGATATGAAAGTATTGAATTGAGGACACTCACCTCTTCCCACCCGCGAAGCCTACACGAGTTATTCCCGGTCCGGGTGAACCCTCAGAGTAGCAGTTAGTGTCCAACATCCAACCCGCTTCGATTTTGGTTTTGGCTTGAGTTACCGGTGCTAGGGGTATGGGTGATGTTGTCGTTGTAGCGATTGGTGATGCGTTCGACGCGGGGTGTTGTAAGGGGGTTGTTTTCGTCGTTGTAGTGGCTTGAGAGAAGTTGCGAACGTAGCGTTGGAGATGGGTGCGGCGGTGTGGTGTTGAGGTTGATGTCTGGAGAGTAATGGAGGATGAGAGGAGTGGTAGGAGGGGGGATGAGAAAGAGGAAGGACGTTCTCATGGGGCGTTTGATCTAGTCAAGGTGAGTCCCAAGTTGAAATTGACGATACAGTACAAATCAACGAAGGAACGAAATCCTTGATAGGACTAGAAAAGTGTCTCGTCAGCACGCTCAGCAAACCCAAAGCGCTCACTGTTCCAACGCTTTCAAATCAGATTTGACTCACAATCGGCGCAGCCAGTCGCACCCAACCTCTCACAACTCTCCTTCAGTGCCCTATGATCTTCACTCCTTCAACCTCTACCGCCCTACAACCCCCTTCGACCTCACCCCAACAGTTTCCACCAGGGCATTCGGAGAGGGAGTCGTGTTTGAAGAGAAGAGACGGAGTTGAAGTAAGTGAAAGTGGAAGGAGGGTGTGGTGTGGTGGGTCAGTTGGTAGGCGATGAGTCCACTGGGGGAGGAACAAAGGACGATGAACGACATGTAAGCAGGGGGGTTTTGTTTCGGGGAAGACGGTACCCCGCTTTTGCACCGATGATTCCTACTCGATGTATTGAGCTATTGACTCCTGTAGATGTAGGGATGTGGGGAAATCAGGAATCGGGGCGGGGCATATTCGGGGTATGTTTCGTTCGCTGCGTAATGTCAGTTTCCAGCAGCGCGTGTGAGTCTCATTTGATTCCTGTTCGAAGAGAAGAGAAGGGTCGGGAGTGAAATTTGGAATCGCTGGAAGGATTTGGAATCGGTGGGGAGAGGTGGGGAGAGGTGAATTGGTGGTAGGCAATGAAGCCGCTGGAGTACATAAGGGGGAATCAAAGAAGAGATTGAGGAACATGGTAGGTTCAAACGGTAGGTAGAATTTTGCGTTCCGTCGGTGCGTTCTGCGTTCACATTCGCGTTTCGTGCGTTTATATGCGTTCATATAATTATTATATTATGTACAATAATATGATTTTGAGTGTTCAATTATTGACTACTTCGATTTTACTATACTTTATGTATGCA
>MU823946.1:0-13202 GCA_027921425.1 Lentinula novae-zelandiae | reverse complement strand
CTACAACATAAACTCACCATACCAAAAACCTACTCTAAGACCTATTCTGACCCAGGTCTTACATCACATCTCTCCATCCCAGCCACTACTAGGTCATTCCTGTCCTTGGTCACGGTTCCCGCAGCTCCCTTCGAGCTCCAGTCTGCTCCTAGCACGCTACAACATAAACTCGCTATACCAAAACCTACCCTAAGACCAATTCTGACCCAGGTCTTACAATTCCTAGCTAGTACCACCCATACTACACAACACTTTTACGTCTACTGGTCCCTGTTACTTCCATCTTCCTCCATTAACATCCTAGGGACCTCCCTGGACCTTCTAGGAACCCCTTCAAGGGTCACATCTCGCAACTCGAACTACTACTAGGTCATTCCTGTCCTCGGTTGCGGTTCCTGTAGCTCCCTTCGAGCTCCAGCTTGCTCCTAGCACGCTACAACATAAACTCCTCATACCAAACCCAACCCTAAGACCAATTCTGACCCAGGTCTTACAGTATTGAAGAATGAAGGTATGAAGAGGTAGTGTGAGGGTTCAGACAGAGAAATGGAGGTTGAGGGAGGTTGCTGAGGAGCTTGGGGAAGGTGGAAAGTGGGTCAGGGCATAACAAAATACTCCTGTACTATACTGTAGTTCCTCAGTTTAATTATCGACTTAGATTGTTTTAGATCACCTTAGACTGTCTCTCTCTGATCTCTAAGTCTTCAGGCTTGTTGCCTTGAAGTACTCTCTACTCTGACCTCAGGACTATAAGTTCTTTGGTTCACTCCTCATCATCAGCATTCCTGCTGCTCCAACTTGGCTGCTTGGTTACTCTCTTCTACTCTCACTCAGACACCTTGTAGCCTCTGGCACAGCTTCCCAGTGTACATGATCTTAACAGCGGGCCCTGCCATTCACCGGTGCTACTTCATTACTAGGCTCCACTGTTGTGGACCACACCTTGCTTGGTACATATTGTAGATTTAAAATGCGGCGCACACAAGGTGCGCCGCGAGTCAGCACAGGACCTCCATATGTTCATGTGGGTCACAGTGGAGAGAATAAGAGAGTTGTTGTGGATCCTGTGTGGATCCTTCAAAACAAAACAAGTTCAAAGTGTGCCTGCACATCAAAATTGTCCAATTCCGGGGTAGAATAGACCTTGCAAGCAAGGTGATTTCGATTTTGCCATCAAATGTCCTGCCACATGCTTTTAGTCACTGAATTTTAGTCATTTAACTTTTCTTCAATGCATCGACATTGATTGGGTTCTCCGTTTCTTTGACCTTTATAATCAATGCTCAATCCTGTAACCTTGACAAGTCTCTGTAGTTGACAAATTATCCTATGTTGACCTACTTACTCCTGCGATAAGAGCAAAGAACAGAGTTCTGAGTGGCTCTCGCAGGAGAATTTTACTTACAAGCAACATCCTGGACCCTTGCAACCAACAAGGTAGCGGGCCCTGCCGTTGGCCGGCACTGTTTGGATATGAGATAATCAGAGCAATGAGCAGAGGGGGGGACAAGCCGGGCCGAGAAGGAAGCCATGTTGTGGTATTTATGCAATATGGAACGAAAACTGCTTCAATTAAAGATGGGGAGAAACCTAGCCAAGCAAGGTGATACAATTTCTCGCATAACCACTGATCAAGTAAGTCTCCAAATCCTGCTTGTTCCTCCTTTAGTGTACAGTGACCGAATGCACGTGCTACTCCTTGTCATCCTTCGGGCGACCGAGTCCGAAAATGTTTAGAAAGCAGCTTGAGCTTTCGCTCTCTCAGCGAACGAACCTCGTGGCTCCCACTGCGGTTTATGAATTTCCCGGTCCATCGTTGGAAAGTTATCGGGCTCGGATACACCCCACGCTCCACCTCCCGGAGTCTCAATCAAGAGTCGATCACCTTTCCCCATCCACACTGTTGCTTTACCGCCAATGTTGATTTTTCTTGCGCCCTCTGAGGCGATTCTTTCGTATTCGGGGTTGGTTGGAATATCTCCGTCTTCCGCCCTAGGTTGCTTGATCCACGTGTTCCGACCAAGAGCACCAGGTCCACCGCCGTCCATTCCATAAGGTTGCCTGGTTCGACGCTAACTCAAGTTGGACATCGGTCCCAAAGAAATGGAAAAAGGGAAGAAAAATTGGAATGTGAATCACATGTTTATTGAAAGAGAAGATAAAGAACTAACCTCGCTTAATATTGAAACTTGCATACCCTCCAAGAATTCCAGCTCTCGCACAACACCATCTCCTCCGCGCCATTTCCCTTTCCCTCCGGACTCTACCCGGAGTTCAAATTGATGTAACATAACTGGATAGCGCCTTTCGAGGATTTCAACATCCCCGATGCGAGTGTTCGTGATGTGAGTATGGACACCTGAAGTACCGTGCCAAGAAGGCCCTGCACCTGAGCCACCAGCAATAGTCTGGTGGGTATAAGGTACGTCAGTGGCTCTGTCAACGAATTGACGATCAGGTGCCACGAGCGTTCCAGACATCGAATGGCGGCAAATGGAAAAAGACGAAGATTGCATTTGGAACTTACCTCGTAATATCCCCATCCTGCAGATGTTTTCCCGTCCTTGCCTTTACCACCGGCCCCAAACGTTAAGTTACTGCAGTGGAAACATCAGGACGAGTTCAGCCAGAAACCCATGCTTGCACACATCCGGCTCAGAAAAACGAAAGTAGAAGCCAGCAATGATGAAAAAAGACACAGGAACAGATAATGAAATTCCACACCAAACCACCGCTAACATTCGATTCAAAATGAAGACGAACGAATGGGAGTATGGCAAGCACAAGATGGTACTTACTTTGTGCAGCCTTGACTGGCTGCCGCGGCATGGAACGCTTTCAGGACTACATCTACAATGCGCTGCGAGGTCAAAACATTGCCTCCGCACACTGCCGCCGTCCGAGAAGGCGAAAGCAACGATTTTGGTGGTATTCGTACTATAGAAGCGCGAGATTAGCTCATTTCAAACGGTATCAAGAAAGTCTAATAGATAGAAGAAGTGTAAACAAGAAGGAAAATGAATCAAAACGACAGGCTGGAAGAAAACACGAAATACCGCGAGAAGAACTGATTGGACCTACTATCGAGGGGCACAAGACACCCTGCATTGAGGGGTATATCGAGATTTAGCATCGACCTCATACAATAAATCACGGCGGAATGAACGACAGATATAGGCGCATTCAGGTTGCCTCGTATTTCCCATCCAGTACCTTCAAAATCCAGAACCGCCGATCCTTCTGAGGAGTTGATAGCGACCTTGAGTTGGATCTTTGTTTGCGACCAGATGATGTGTATTATTTGCATAATAACAATATAGTGAATCCAATATCGTAGCAGATCATGTTGATGATGGGAACCAATACCATTGTCAAACACAGGAATCAATAGTGTAGATAATGAGGTTTGGACGAAGATATTCGTGATTTGTGAGGTGAGCGCGGACGGTGATCATGAGTGGAGCTCATACATATGTGTTTTATAAGTAACTTACCGGAGAACCATCGTCCAAGTAATCGATAGCTGACAATTCGTTCGTACCAGCGCGTTGTGCGACATCCCGCAGAAGATTTCTGACGGATAATTCGGCATTGGAGCGAATGTGATACATGTACTCCTGCACAGTCTCCAAGCCGTAATCGTCTACAACTAGTACACATAATTTCGTCACCGGGTATAGAAAGAACTTGAAATGGACGGACTGGCGTGAATCAGTTGGATGCCTTTATGATTCGCCGCGATTTGCTGTCAGAAAATGATTGAGCATTTGTGATACTATGGGTAGATGTCAGGTAGCATACCGCCTTCAAATCGCTTTCAACATCCCTGATATTTCTACAACCTGAACTTCCTGGGTACTTGCTTGGCTGTTCAACCATGTAATCCAATAACCCTTCCCTATCGAATACTCCAGCATCGACAATCTTGAAGCTGTCAATCTCAGCACCTTCTTCGAAGATATTCACCGAGGTTGGTGGCATAGAACCAGGAAGAATACCTCCGATATCGGCATGATGTCCTCTAGATGCGGTAAAGAATATGATTTCCTTCGAAGTGGAATCGAAAACGGGAGTAATGATTGTGATATCTGGGAGATGTCTGGAATGACAGAGATAAATCAGTGGACTGGGCATGTATAGAACAAACCTACGATCCTCCGGCATGAGGCGAGTTCGTCATTAGCACATCGCCTTCCTTCAAATCTTTGCCGTACAGTTTCTTCTGGTACTTGACGGCGCTACGTGTACTTCATATAAAGATGAAGACCTGACTATACGACAAACTCACAAGCTCATTGAACCAAGGTGAATTGGTATGAACGGTGCATTTGCAACCAGGTCTCCATCTGGAGCAAAGAGAGCACAGGAAAAGTCCAGCCGTTCTTTGATGTTAGTACTTATCGAGGTCTGCTGCAAAGATCTGCCCATGGCTTCAGCTACGCTCATAAAGCGATTGGCGAAAAGCGTCAGCAGAATGGGATCAGGGTTATTTCCTTTGTTCGTAGACATCGCTGGGGAAACGTAGGCCGGATGCAGCCCGTCACGATGTTGTTATTATGAGTGTTCCGAGGCAACGCATTCCTCGAGAATTCCGAAAGTGCTTTCGGAATTCCCGGACTACATAGAGCTTTGAAATTAAGGTCACGAGTAAGCGCTTAACGCACTGTTCCTTGCTCCGTTCATGTCCACTAGTACTGGTTCTTCTAACCCCGAAACTCTTGCAGACTATGTTGCATCCCAGGATGTCCTCGTTAAGGAGGCTGCAGAAGCCCTGCCTCACCAATTCTCCCAGTGCACATATCCTCTCGGTCATATAAGGTAAACTATGTATGCTAGACTGCGTTCGATCGTCGCATACCCACATTTGTCCAGACAGGCTGTATATCTCTGCCTCACATGTCCAGAAGCCCGTGGAATATGTTCTGCCTGCTCGATAGCATGTCACACTGACCACGAACAAATCGAATTGTATGTTATATCTTTTCTTGCAAGTTTTCATTCCCCTCGGATGTAATTTATTGGAGATAAATCATTCATTAGATTTCCGAAACGGAATTTTCGATGTGATTGCCCCACAGAATCTATCGCACATGCATGTTCATTGCATGCAACACTCGAACGATCTAACGAATCAAATGAGTACGGTCAGAATTTCCAGGCCCTTTTTTGCCGATGTAAAAGGCCCTATGATGCGGCCAGTGAGAAAGAAACCATGATACAATGTTTGGCCTGTGAGGTGGGTAAAACTTCGAAAGTGCCATTCATCTGTCTCTAATTTGTCTCTAATTTGTCCTCAGGATTGGTTTCACGAGTCTTGTTGTAATCTCCGTGAACGCCCCAATTCCGAATCTGTTCCTCCGGAAAATCAGGATCAGGATCCCAATGGAGACGCAGCGTCTGATGCATCAAATGAGCTCCCTCCAGCTTTAATCGGTCCGGGAGACTATGATGCATTTGTTTGCGGCAATTGTGTGCTGCAGATGCCTCTCCTGCAAAAATATGCCGGTACCCGTGGCTGTCTAATAGTAACTCGGGATAAGCCAAGTTGTCCTTGGAAAGTTTTTCAGGATCTGTACGTAGACCTTATCGAGTTACAGGAAGTTTCAGAGTCCAGTACTCGCGCAGTTGGACAAAAACGAGCTCTTTCGCCCACAGCTATTGTCAGTGACAACACCGTGAAAAGGCCTCGCCTTTCGCCCGTCCTAACACCCTACACCGTTGAATGTTCCGCTCCGACTTCAAACTCAACCATACAAAAGATTTTTGTGGATCTGGCATCCATGACGGATCCCTCTTTTGCTCTGAGCACAGGTGATACATTCCTATCTGAGGGCTTCCGTGAACGCTGGTGCCAATGTCCTTCTGTAAGCTTCTGATGATCTGTTCCGAGACCTCTCTGAGTTTTCTAGGTGAACTGAACAACCATTGATAGTGCCTTTTGGAACTAGAAGCACACCCTTATCTTTCGAAAGAGGAAGAAACGTACGAACCACCAGAAGATCCCGATTCAGGTACTTACTAGTCATCCCGTTTCATTATTGTGCATCATTCAATCTTGATTGTTCGTCAGCTTTGTCATTGGAAGAGCTCGGCATGCGTGCACTTTCAAGATTACCGCGCGAGCGCGCAATAGATGGGATTCAAGCATTCAATGCCATGAGGTACGTCGAGATCACTCCGACGCATATCGTCAAGGTCTAATACCTCAAACTTTAGAGATCACCTCGTCCAGTATCTACGTCCTTTTGCACAGGAAGGTAAAGTAGTCAATGAGGCAGACGTAAGGAACTTTTTCGATAGATTGTCGGAAGAGAAGAGGGCTTCCAGGGAATATCAGGTTGATTAAAAATGTTTTTTTCCCATGTACTCGCCATCAGAGGTTCAATCTATGATAGTCTTCAATGGGTCATAATCAAATAAATAATCGTTTCGAACGAGTCTTACCCAGCCATTGCAAAACTTAGGTCCATTAACTTATATCAATCATGACCAGCGTATAGCATCTTTTCAACAAGATCGGTGAGCTCACGGTGTAGTTGAAACTTGATCAGGCTGTTCGGTTGGTCACATCAGCTCTCGAGAAATGTCTACTGTGAAGAGTTAGCCATATCCCAGCAGATTTGTATACATATACATAAATGATAAACAATAAGCAGTTAAATGTATTTGGACTAGTGAAGAACGCAGCAAGCATCAAGATTCAAGAGAGATCACAACATTGCTTGCGTGTGTTGAATTTGTTGAGGTTCGACAGTCGCATTACCAGTGTGTCTGGGAAGCGAGATGACATAGTTCTTCCATCCCTCATCCGAGACGATAGGGGCAGACACATAGTCCTCTATACGAAGTGCATCAAGATAGGCGTTCAAATTGGGTAGAGCGGCCTTGACCGCTGCATCTTCTCGGCGACGCTGAGCCATACGATTCAAACCAACATTCTCGGAGTACCAAGCTGGATCTTGGCGAATGACAGAACACTCGTAAATGTCCAGAATAGGCTGGGGTATTTTTGCCTCTCCAGCTGCGGCATAAGCCATGGCGTGGCCAATGGCTTCGATGACTGCTTGAGATTGTGGCAGGACAAGTGAATTGAAGGATTCACTGCGATGGTCGCCAAGGGAGCGAAGTATTTCTGTGTTTTCCTCCAAAAGCCCGAGAGCGTGCTGTGCCAGAAGGGAGTCGCTTGCCGAGGGCATTGGAACTGTGTAGCGTCCTAGTAATAACTCGGAGAACAGCCGGATGCAGAGCGTCAAAATATCCCCTTCTGCGATAATGACACCCTTACCATCATTCTGTGAACGGTGTCAACACCTGAAATAAAAAAATGAAGCAGTTACTTTCGCACATACCTCAATCTTCGCCATGTAGTTGTGTTCGAAAGTTCCTTGGGCTCCACAACGTTCTGCCATTTCTGGGACACACCGTTGGAAGTGTCGACATACGGTGGCTTTCACGATGACGGACATGGCATGCCTGACGCGGTCATCCGTAGTGTCTGTCATGGCAAACTTGATCGAGCGAGGGAACCAATTATCCATAACCATTGCGACTGCTGTCGCATTTAGCACTGGCCACTGTTGCGTGCGGAAGGAAATGATTGGAGTGTTGGAAACCTTTCCAATGATAGACCTGTGCATAGAGTAACGGCCCCCAATGAAAGCGGTAGCCTTCAATGCATTAATCCAGGGCGCAGGGACAGCCATCGTTCCAAGCTGGATTCTCCAGACCTACATTGCGGTAAGCACATGGAAATGTTTGATGAATCTGACGAACCTCATCCCACCACGCCTCCAAAGGCCGTTCTGGAGGTGCGAAGTCTGTAATATCTGACGCAACCAGGGCTGTTGGAGGAAGCTGGACATTATTGAACTGTGTAATAGAGAAGTCGAGTGGATTCGTGCCACTGCGCGTGGGCAACCTAGTTGAAATTACTCCTCGATACATTTCATGTTCGTTGCAAATTGGCACAATAAAAAACCGTGCGCCACGATCTTGGCTATCCACAATCAGTTTCGCGTTCACTAAAGCAACCTTCGGGATGCCGAAAGAAGGAGTGGATGCTGGCATGAATCTGCATCATGGCGATGGTCAGACGAAATGGTGAATATCAAAGGATCAACCCACTTGGTAGCCTCTTCACGAGGTGTATGCAGTATGAAACCATCCTTGGTTTTTGTGGCGGTGGTTTCAATATTGAAGGCATCCAGACCGTGGCCACGCTCTGTCAGTAGGTAAATACCGACGGTATCAAACCTCAAAAGTCGGTCGACCAAAGGCCGCAAGTCAGGTCGCGTCTTGAGATGACGTGAAAGAGTACCAATCGTGAGGCCGACATGAGCCGCAAGAATGGTGAACATTGCTATGTCTAAAGAGCAGATGGGGTCTGTCATCATACTCCAGAACTTTGGAGAGCAGTGCTCCACATCTGCCGCGGTCAAGCCTGTATATCAGCTCAGTCAGTCGATGAATGAGGGTGAACAAAGTGGAAACACTGACGATATGTTCGCACTACCAGTTTAGCACGCTGGTACGCAAGAGAAACACTCTCGTCCTTTGAGAGATGTTCATTTCTGATCTTGAAGAGGGCGTGTTCATATAATCTGTTGGAAGACATAACCAAAACTAATGAGCTATGAGAGGAATATTTGCACGCTCTCTTTTAAACGTTTTAAGCCCATCATTCTGGAATGGGATGCAAATCGCTGATGAGCTCAAGATCAGCTTCTGAAGTATCACGCATCCGGGCAGTATCAGATTTAGTTGTCTGTGAACAGTGATCAGGAAGGAGTTGCACTCCCGGCGCACACACAAAACTAACGTCGAGATCTATGATCTTCCGGGCCAGTCTGATAGGTTCGAACAAGGACATCGTGTCAGTAATCCAGCTGAAAGTTGATACCAATGACCATACACTTTGATGGGTAAGAGACAGGCACATGTGAGTAATGCATACATGTCAAAGAGAATCATGGATGAAACCGTGTCTTTCGGAGTGGCAAAAATGAGCCTTTTCGGTGAAGCTGATTTTAGCTGATTCCGAGCTAAATGGTACATCGGAAGGAGAAATTCGGGAGATGAAGATGCTCCCGTGTGATGGTTCGGTGGAATCTGAAGATGGGTTAGTCATTGTGATCTATGGAACATTGGAACCCATCCACGGTGATTACTTGACAATTTAGTACCCTACTAGGACCTTGTTCCGCCCATTCTTGAGAATGATTCTGCCATCAGGAAAGCTTCTATCTTTGTATCTCTGATGCGAGAATGAGCGACCATGCGTAGGCGAAAAGAAAATTAACGGCCAGCAGGAGGCCACTCATGATATTCCGAACAGGCAAGCATTCACAAAATGGGAAGCACTGCACATGTAACTTTGCCCAGACCAGGACAGCGGGCGCCGGTGATGTTAGTCCTCCTTTTCAAGGCTATACGTTGCATATCAATAGATGGAATCATAGTTATTGTGGAAGAGCTTTGGCCGCGCCTGAGTCCCCAGGCTTCCAAATTTGCTATGTGGAGGGGAAATCTTGTATCCGGGGTATACCCATCTGCATGAAGAATAAATCAAGCTAGATCGGCGATGAAGACCTACCTACTTGCTGAAAACAGAACATCTAGAACTTCATCTACCCTGATCAAGGATTACACTCAGGACTAGCAGCAGCGATACGTTGTGCTATCCCCAGCCCATTGTAAGTGCTCTTTTCGGGGAAGAAGAAAACTACTTAACGCTAGAACACCATACTTCCACTTTCCCCCCAACCGAGAATCATTGGGAATTGGCTCGGTTCGAGCTAGAAGCACAGGCAGTATCATGAGCCACCCTTGAGCCATATCGGTGCCAAATATCGCCGATTTTGTATAGCTTTGTATTCTCTGATTCAATATCTGAAGAAATGCAGAATACACGTTGATTGAGGTTGATTAACTTGGAGCTTACAGGATTGAACCTGGCTTGGAAGGCCTTTGAACATTGAAAGAGAAAGAAAGTTTGTCCTGAAGTCTGTGCATTTATATGGGCTTTGACGGTGACCGCTGAGATCCAATTGAGCATGCAGTATAACCAGGGTACAACACACGGGAGGGGAAGATATCAGCCTGTATATGCCATAGCCGCGTAGTACGTACGAAGTTGAAGAACTCTGCACAAAGAAACGCCTGGCGCTGGCGGCATATCCACCTTGACATCAGCTACATATCCAAGCCCTTCTTCCAGACACACCTACGGTATCTTTGGCTAATCATGCCAATTCAAAATTACATCAAGGTAGCGACTTCAAGCAATGTCAGATATTACAATGAGCACTGAGTGAGTTTCAGAAGCTCAGACCTCAAAGGGGCCGACTCTGGATCGACGTGTTTCTCAACTCAGAAAATGTTATGGTCCCCTTTTCAACGTGTTGATTCTGTGGATCACCTAAAGCTCTCTTTTTTCGTGTGGACATTGTTCCTGGTGTATTTATATCGTTATGAAGAATTCTTGGCGTGCGGTCGCGGTGGCTGTTTCGACTGTGTTATTTTCTGTCACGGTGATTGCAGCGTCGGCGGAAGACTGGACAAAAAGGTCTATTTATCAAGTGAGCATTGATTTGCACCACGGTTTAACGACACTGAGCTTTTGGTCTCTGTCTCTAGGTAGTCACCGACCGATTCGCTTTGGGAAATGGCTCATCGCCGAGATGTGCCACTAACGAAAGGAAATACTGCGGTGGCAACTGGCAAGGAATCATCAGCAAACTGGATTACATTCAGGGAATGGGCTTTGACGCTATCTGGATCTCGCCTGTTGTTGAAAACATCGAAGGAACGACGATAGGAGGAGAAGCTTATCATGGGTGAGTCGCGTTTTAATCGCCGTTGAGCTCCTCAGTCAATATCTTACTAGGTATTGGGCGCAAAATATCAACTCGCTCAATGCCAATTTTGGTTCTGATGAAGATTTGAAAAACTTGTCTTCTGCTCTCCACGAACGAGGGATGTATCTCATGGTGGATGTCGTCGTGAACCAGTAAGTCTATTGTTTATGTTACTTGGCGAACTTATACATGTCTCCCTGTTCACAGTCTCGTGGCAGTACCTACTAACACATCCAGTGTATGGCCCGAAACCTTTGACTACTCACTCCTGCAACCCTTCGGTGGATCACACTCGTTCCATCCTCAATGCTTCATCTCTGACTACAGCAATCAGACCGATGTCGAACAATGCTGGTTAGGTGACGCAAGTATACCCCTTCTTGATATCGATACCGAAAACAGCACTGTAGTGGATACGATGTACAGCTGGGTCAAAAATCTAGTATCAAATTACGACATCGATGGACTTCGGGTGGACACGGTCAAACACGTTCGCCAGGACTTTTGGCCCGATTTTGCGTCGAATGCGGGGGTGTATACTGTGGGCGAGGTTTTCACCGGCAATGTCAGTTACGTTGCTTCTTACACTGGTACACTTTGTCTTTTTTTCCAAACGCTTTCTGTAATCTCATAATCTTTACCTAGAGGGTCTTGATAGTGTTCTCGACTATCCGACCTACTTTGCCGTCTACGACGCCTTCAACAACGGCACCTTCGGCAACATGACCGTCATTGCAGACGTAGTCACTCAGGCTCAAGATCAATACAATCATGGCACCTTCTACGTTGGTTCTTTCGTCGAAAATCAAGACAATCCCAGAATTCAGTCCACTGTTTCTGACCAATCGGTGAGCTTTCTGATACACCTTTCACTACCCATCATATTAATCGTTATATACACTTATGGCGCAAAGGTCGTAAAAAACTTTATTACTTGGCCTTTCATCAATGACGGTATCCCTATACTTTATTATGGTCAAGAGCAAGGGTACCAAGGAGCCAATGATCCCGCCAATCGAGAAGCGTAAGCCATTAAATAACATCTTCTGCTACATGCTCTGAATTATATATAATCATAATTTATCCTGATTCAGTCTTTGGCTATCGGGCTTCAGCACTGAAGACAAGCCTCTTCTCACCCATGTTCAAGCCCTTAACTCCGCACGAAAACAAGCTATATCATACAATTCGTCCTTCCTCACAACCAAGGCCTCCTTCATTTCGCAGTCTTCCATTTCCACACTAGCTATATCCAAGCCGCCTTTGCTCACGCTCCTTACAAACGGAGGCAACTCGTCCAATGCAACATGGATTATTCCTAGCACAGCGGGTTTATACAGCCCAAACGAAACCCTTGTAGATGTCTTAACGTGTGATTCTGTGATGATGGCCTCGGACGGTAGCCTGAATGTCGTAGCGACTAACGGTCTACCCAAAGTTCTAATGCCCAAAGAGGCATTGAATTCATCTGGATCATTCTGCGGTTCTGGATCCCAGGGATCGTCAGTGTCTGTAGGGCCGAATGGGTCGTCAGCGTCTGCAGGGTCGAATGGATCGTCAAGCCCTGGGGGATTAAAGGGCTTAAATAGGGAGATTGTGGTTGTCATCATGAGCCTAGTCTTTACCGGAATCGTGTCGGGGATGTTGATAGTGTAAGGACCTGCCTGTATGAAAACATCATGCTATACTCTCATTACTCTAGGCGCGATACATCTCTTTCCTTTTTCCCACACATAAACACCACTTGAGTAGATATATGTAATTGCAGAATCCTCCTTCATTGCCCAAATTTTATATAATCACCAGCTTTAGAACCCGTGCCTACGCCACGGTGGCTCGCAAAGCTCGCACTGCACTCTAGCTAAGTTCACAGCTTGTAAGGGGTAAGCCCCCAAACCCCCACTTGTCATTGCTTTGCTCCTCCATATTATATAGTTGTTATTCAGGCTCCTCACTTACAAATAATATGCATTGTGAAGCTAGAAATACCCCATATGTACAACCCAGTCTGACAGGTAAACAGGGTTATTACATTACATTATACTGTACAGTAGGTAGGTAATACTCTGTACATGTCAGGAGAACACCCCATAAGTGGATATGTACAACATTCCCATTTCAGTGATGGCGTTATGATCATATATTGTACAGTTGAATGTAGATCACTCCTGCGGTCTTTTTGAGTCCCTGTCATGCCCTGACCACTTCCCTACTGTCAAGTCCATGCCTCGGGCCTCCATCTCGCCGCTCAGTGTTCCGAAGATCCACTGTTTATTGTCATCTCTTCCTTATTGTTCTTTCTGGTTACACATACCCTTCCGTTCTAGTCTCTCCTTATTGTCTTTT